>JBCEWE010000133.1:821842-936842 GCA_039877035.1 Silurus lanzhouensis
CGAGATCCAGTCTCTTCGCTTTAATCAGCCCTACAGCTTTTAAACTGCTCCCAAATCCATAATCATTACCTTTATCATTACTAAACTCCTTCCAACTCATTATAATAACTATGGATACCACACTACTAACTCCTCCTAATCACCACAGCTTCTACTTCTAAACTACTCCCAATCAGAGAATCACCAGAACTCATTTCCCTTCCATTATCACCATAGATATTGTTTCTAAATTCCAGTTTCATAATCACGCCTCCCAACTCCATAATCCCCACGGCTACCACTCCTAAACTCCTTCCAACTCCATAATCACCACAGCTACCACTCCTAAAACAACTTATATATAATAATAATACCTTATAATAATCACTATGGATACCATTACAAACTCCTCTAAAGTCCATAATCACCACAACTACTGCTTATAAACACCTCTTAATACCATCCTATTTTTTTTTTTTACCATTTTTAAACCCTCTCAACTGCATAATCAAAACATCTAACACTTCTCACAATTATGTAAACACCATGGCTACCCCTCGCAGTACACTATGGTCTATAATCACCATTGCTACCCCTTGCTGTACCCTCTGGTCTACAATTATCATGGCTACAGTTGTAACTAAGCTTCTCCCAGTCCATGCTCCATTTTGCAGTGGATCAATAAAATCTAATTCCAATTCCCCATGCTTACTGCTTTTAGGCTTCTCCCAACTCACTATTCACCAGGGATAACCCTAAGTTCCTTTCAATTACTTGGTCACCATGGCAACTGTTTCCACGCTCCACCCAGTCATCATCCTTGTGCTGTAACAGTATATTTACTTATAATTTAGCCAGAATATTATTATTTTTTAGAATTGTATTACACATTACACTGTAAACTGTAAATTTTTGATGTTTAACAAATGATGAAGTTTTAAATTATACTTTTATTCTAGAGTCTTTTCCTGTGTGGTGGGAAAAATATCTAGCTGTGTGCTTGTTATTATGCAAAATGGTAAATAATATTTTCTGACAAAATGCTTATAAAGTGAGGAATTAAAAACATTAACAAGTGACAGCAGTGGTGGGTCGTGCATTTCACACCTAGGCCTTCAATGGTGTCCTACCTGAATCAGTCCACATCAGTCAGCTATAGAAACCATCAATATTATACAGAAACACAGTATAACAGAACGCTGTATCACAAGACAGGAATCTCTTCAGTGAGAATGAATCTCATTACTAATGCAAAAAAAAAAAAAACAATGATCACAATTCAACAAGTCTTCTCTCACTGCAGCCACAGCCTTTAACATCCTCACTAGCAGAAGCATCAATATTAACCTCATAAAATGACCCTGGGTTTTCCGTCTTTTTCATGCATTTTCTCTGTGCATTACGGTTTTTCTGTGGATTTAAAATGAAGGCAAATTGTGTGGTTTTCTGCAAATTCTAAGGAAAAGAAAATGCAAAAGAATAAATTTTTCATTAAAAAGCTTAACCCTTGGTATACCATATTAATTTGTCTGGGCTCACACATCTCTGGTTACTATGTCTTTTAACTCAATCAGGGACAGTTTTAGCTCAGGTTTTCTCCAGTGTTTATATATACTTGTCTGTTATCTGCATTAAACTGAAGAAGAACATATGAGCCATTCTGTGTGCTGTGTGATTCTTTTCTGATCAGAACAGGCACCACGGGCATCGTAGATCACATGGGAAACCTCGCCAGGAATTAAGTTTGTTTTGGGCATGATAAAAATCTAACAATACATTAAAGGTATTTTGGATTATTATAAAAATTTAAAGTGTGCCAATTGTAGTCCAGGCACGGTAAAAAAAAAAAAAAAAAAACTACACCTCCCATAAACACGTTAAATAATAATGGTTTTGTTTTTTGTATTTACTTTTGGTTATTCATGATTTGCTTAGATAAAAAACTACATATCTACATAGATATGTGTTTTTGTTTATTATATAATAATATAAAGGCAAGCTAGTTAGCTAAGGGAGTGGTGCAGCCGGAAATACCCGGATGCGAAGCTTGTGTATGATTGGCTCAGATGCCTATTTATTGCTAATCGACTACATAACTCTTTGAAAAATATATATATAAAAAAAATTTTCTTTTAGGTAAGTGTGACACGTTTATTATTTTTTTAATGTGGCGTACAGTGTGTTTAATGTTTTGTGTTTACAAAGTGAACTCGAATAAAGCCTTGGCTCTTTTTCTAAATGTAATTGCAAATGAACTTCCGGTTGCAGCGATGACGTCACCCCGCACGTCGGAGCTCAGTGCTCCATCGCGGCGTTTCCCAGTGAAACACCGGAGCGCCGCCGCAGGATCCGGGATTACAAAGAAGTAAACAAATAAGACAAGAAATTTTATTTTTGAGGGTTCGACGCCGGAGACACGGTGCTGCACCATGGAGGAGCAAAAGGTGAGGAAAAGGAGAGGCGACGAGATGAAATTAAATCTGCTCGTGATTTGTTTTGGAGATAACAAAGAAAGCGAGAGGAGTTGATGCATGAGGCTCATCTGCTTTCTTCTCACTGCAGCCGGCCATCAGGACAGGACAGGACAGGACAAGACAGGAGAGAGTAAAGTCCTTATCAAGGGCAATAAAAAAAATCACCTGATATACAAATGACACCTACAACACACGTGTTTCCTTTTTTTTCTCCATAATCTTCCTAATTAGGAATTCTGCAGCAGGTGCAGGTGCAGATCAGATGCAGTGGGTTGGAAAAAAAAAAACCCCAACCCACATTAGATCTTATTGACTTGTAAATCTGTGTTTAATCAGTATTTTTATTTAACATGCATCAGGATCTCCTCAGGCCTCTGCTTTGCTTCTAGATGAATGTAATGGTAAAGACATTACAGCAGTCCAGTGTGTGTATGGGGTGATCAGGGCGTGGAGGAGCATCACCACCCCTGCCTGGGAAGCTTGGAAGAACATTTCCACCCTTAGAGGAACTCCTGTGTGTGCATGTTCTTCTGCATACATTTCTACTGTGTATAATCTGTTTTATTCTATCGAAATCTACTATATATTTAGTCTCTTTTTTTGGGGGGGTTATTTTGCTTTCTAGATATTTTGTTAACGAATGAAATTATAATATGGTAAATATATATAATATTTAATTTGTAATCGATATTATTTTTTATATATATAAATTTATAAAGTAACTCAACGTTAAGTCTTTGGGTTACAATTAAGGAGGTTGGGGGTTCAAGCCCCAGCACTGGTAAGATGCCATTGTTGGGCCCTTTAGCAAGGCCCTTAATCCTCCCTTCTCCACGGATGCTTTATCATGACCTCTAAATCCAGCTAATGCCCTGGATATGTGAATGAAGAATTCCACTGTGCTCTAATGTTTATGTGATAAGTAAAATGCATAATCTGTCATCAAATTAAAATCATCAATCAATCAATTATAATTAAATGATTTTTAGGGCCGATTTAAAATCATTTGTTTATCTAAGGCTTTACAGGTTTTATAGTGTTTAGAAGAATTATATTGATTGAAGTCACGGTTTTACCGTGGGAATTAAGAGCTTTCGGAGTAGAACCTTTTACTTTTCTAAAAAGAGTTACAATAAAGAAGCATTATCTGAATCAAAAGTACTCCTACAGGAAGCCGGGTTTTAGTTGTTTTCTCACTTTATGGAATGTCCAAATGTTCCACGTTTCCAGATGTGAAGGCGTTTTTTTTCCCCCCAGATTTCTGCAGGATGTTCTCCTGGATTATTAATGACTGCTGATTCACACCACAGAAACAAACCATTTCTAAATCCAGTTGCAGTTTTAGTTAAAATGCTTAAAATTTCTAAAAGGATGCTTAAAAGGTTTTTATTTTTTCTTAAAAAAAACCCCAAAAAAAACAGGTTGGTGTTCATGGATGGTGGGTGTATAACGTTCTCCTGTCTTTCAAGGACATTTTTTTTAAGATATGAGTTTATTGTCATTTGTACAGGAAACAGTCTGTTACACCATACGATTAATTTCTTGAATACTCCAAGTAGCCTATGGCATAAATTAAGGACATAAGGGAAACAGAAAAAGTTACATAAATTACAAATGTACAAAGCTATAATAGTGCAAATGCACGAAACTTTTTTTTGTGGAACTGAGCGCAACAGCAATGTTCTGAAAAGAAGCCCATGCTGAATTGTATTAAGCAGAGTGATGGGAAGCTGGTGCTGATCTCTTCATTTATAAGACTCCTCAGTCAAACATGTCCAGTGACCCACAAACATAGGCATAGAGGCAGATGATTTCCTGCATCCTGCGAAATGTGGTTAAGGCTCTGGGATACTGATTGTAAGGTCAGGAGTTCAAGTCTTAGCACTGTTGGGATCTTTAAAATGAGCTGAGATACTTAATGAAAGAATTTCATTCTGCTGTAATGTACACGTGACCAATAAAAAAAAAAACCTGCTGTTGAGAAAAGAATTAAATTTTAAACCCAGAAATGGTACAAAAAAAAAAAAAAAGACAGAACTTGCCATGTCAGAGATCCTTGTGTTTTGATACAGAAAAAAAACTCCACTTAAATGATGCCCACTATTTCAGACAAGATGCAGCAGTGTGTAAAATATGAATCCTAAACAAATAAATCTGAATCTTTTTTTTGTTTTATTTTCGGAGATCACTATAATAGGCCACACATTTCCCAGAGTCATTGTGTGTGTGTGTGTGTGTGTGTGTGTGTGTGTGTGTGTGTGTGTGTAGGAGTCTCTCAGAAAGATGGTCAACACACTGGCGCTGAAAAATGAGGAGATCCAGAACTTCCTCTGTTGCCTGAAGCAAAATTTGCAGAACCTGGAGGTATGTCACACAGAGAGAGGGAGTTTTTGTTTACTTTAAGTTTGAGAAAAATTTTATATACATTAGATACACAATTTATAAACGTGAGCATTAATAAAGTCTGTTAAAGTCTGTCCATTAATAAAAATGGTTTGATGCAAAATATTTAACACACAACTTCCTTTTACCACCTTGAAGTTATGATACTATTCTGCTGTTGATTTATTTCCTGTAACAGCACGACACCCAGTGTTTTATGCTCGTACTTAAATCGCGTACAGTGTAATACCCCATTGATCTGATCAATAAGGTGCAGCAAGCTGAGAACTTGGTAGTAAAGTCATTGGCTTGATGAATCCCTGGCTTGAGCCAAAGATGTTCTTACTGCCTCTTTGGTGTGTGCGTGTATGTGTGTGTGTAGGCAAACTCCACCCGTGTCCAGGAGGATCTGGACTTGGAGTTTAACTCTCTGCATGCTGTTCTGGACGAGCTGAAGGAGGGAATGGTGACCCAAATCAAACAGGAACGAGCCAGTCGCACCTATGAGATACAGGTGAGGGCTGATTTCTCCAGCACTAATGAAGCTTAAAAAATGGTTACTAATATTTAATAATACATTTTTCTGTGTGTTGGTTTCACAAAAACATCACTAGACAATAGATAAAAGTCAAAAACCTCAATAAATGCCTCCCTTTACTATCACCTTTTTATTTTTACTCTATGACTGACAGACACACAGGCCATGCCTCCTTCTTCTCGTTTACTGTGAGACTGTTGGACCTTTATCACATCCTTTAAAGGAATACAAATATCTTGTGTTTCTTATTAACTAAAACTGTACGTGTGTGTGAGAGAAAGGGAGAGAGCGTGCGCTTGCTTTGATTATGTCCCTGTGAATTGAGTAGCTTCTGATTAGATTCTTGAAAGCAGACCCGATAACGGTGTATCTAATGCATTTAACATGAATTTAGTGTTTCGTATCCACTCGTGGAACACACCTGGAGAACTGCTTGAGTTGATCTTGAAGGAGTTGTCTCTATAATATTGTGTGTGTGTGTGTGTGTGTGTGTGTTTGATTTAATTATAAATACTTAATTGTATATAATAAACCATCTTGCCAATCGATCATATGGAATTAATTTGCATTCCAATGTAACATGTAAATGAATTGAACATTCCAAAATCCAACACATTGCAAGGCCCTTAACCCTCAACTGTTTAGTTTTATAAATGAAATTAATATAAGTTGCCTCTGAATTAGAGCCTCTGCCAAATGCCATAAACGGAAAATTTAAACAGAAACCCTAATTAGCATTTTATACAATAAATGTCGATAGGGTGCAACCAGAGAATTAATTTTAGAGTGATTTTAAAAACAAGACGAAATTGTTCACATTATTTGTTTCCTAATCATGTAAGAGATACTGAGATTTTGAAGCAGGAGAAAAGAATTCAGATACCACCAGAGTGTGCTGCTGATCTAGAAACATCTAGTAATTGCAACAAATTGTTGGTAACATTGTTGTAGCAGGATGGTTTTCTGAGGACATGCAGGTTTAAATGTAATTTGCTCTTTGTTGGAATGAAAATTAAACTTGCATTTCATAATATACAAGGAACAACTAGCAAAGCTATAAAGATACTGAAAAGCAGTGCAGTATGAAACATTTGTTTAAATGCTAATTTTCTTTTTTTATATATATATATATATATACAAATGATGATAAAAAAATATATTTTCACACAATCTATTGCTTTGGATGTGCTTCATAAAAGATACTTGGAGTTACATATTTCTGCAACGGAGGTCAAAATCTCACAACATTGACAACTCTGTGGTAAACAGTTCACATTGTGCTGTAAGGAGTGTCTTTTTTCTGCACCCGGTTTCCTCAGAATCAGCTGAGCGCCTGTACAAAAGCCCTGGAGAGTTCAGAGGAGCTGCTGGATGTGGCTAATCAGATGCTCTGCTCCTCCGAGACGGATGGCTTTGGTCAGGTACACGCCCACCAAGAACACAGCAGATTTGAGTAATGTGTAGGAGTACTAAAAAAATATACAAAATAAATGTCTGCTCTTATTTTGATTTCAAATAAGGAAAAATTTCCCTCCCACCATCTCTGCATAAACAGAGTTTAGCCCGATATTTAGTCAGATTTAATATTTTTGTGAGTATTTTTTTTGTTTGTTTTTTCATTTTGAGACCCCAAATAAACTTGTCTTCTAACCCAGTTTCTTGTAAGGGTTTAAACAGAATATATACGTTTATCTCGATTTCATAAAGAAATCTTTAAAAAAATGTTTTATAGCAAATCCATGTGAGAAATTTGCATGAATGTTTGTAAATTAGAATTTTACTATCACATTTTTCGCATGCTCAGCTACAGTAACACGGCTTTGCCTCAATTAGGACATCATTATTGTAGCAAAGTGCCACTTGTTGTCGTCCCTGCTTGTCTCTCCGGCTCTCTGAGCTCATCATGACTGATATATTGTTTAATTCTTTCTCACTCCCTGTCTCTTCATCTCTCTATCGTTCTCTCTTGCACTTTTCTCCTCCTTCTCTTCTTTCAGGCAGCTAAAGACATAAAGGATAGGTACAGTACAGCTGGAATCTTTATAGAGGTTTATTTACTGCGCTTATCGTTTTCCCTTTTAGTCTCTTAAAGCGGAACAGTCATGGTTTTATGACGACGCTACTGGATTCCTATTGGATCAAAAGGGGTCGATCAATTTTCTCAAACATCAGTAGCACAGGTTCATATGAATGTGGTTGTTGTAATACGTTATCGTATGAATACAGTGTTAATTAGGTGTCGCGATATAAGCGGAATAAAACACTTCCGAACACGCTGTTCCGCAACTGTTACACCTGCTTTTCCTGCCACAGCATTACAGATGCGTTTGATTCCTTCATTGTCCCATTTGATTTTTGGTGGACGTTTGCTCATAAGAGAAATTTAACAGCATGACTTTTGCTTTAAGGACAAAAAAAACAACCAAAAAACAGTGTTGGTAATAAAAAGGGAAAATGTAAAATTGTACACTAGAATATAGGTAAAAATACTCCCCACACACCTTCATCATCATTATCATCACTAGCAAGTGCTTTTTTTTTTTTTTTTGTCTCATTCCTGTCTTTTGTGAATTTCCCTACATCACCACTTTCTCTCTTTTCATTTACTTTCTCTCATCTTCGATTTTTTTTTCTGTACTACTTTTCTCATGAGTGTTAATGCACAGTATATGAGAGGAATGCAGTGCACTCTACTAGACTTTTTTTTTTTCGCTTTTTAAATGTAAGCAGAAAGGAAAATTGTCTCAACGTCATCTAAATATCAAAACCGCATCCTATGTGGAACAGCATGTTTTTCTGACATTTAGTGGAGTAAAATGCACATTACAATGTAGTGAGGAAAAAGTTTCCCAAAATACTCTTATACACTACAGATATTTCGAAAATAGAGCAAATAAACCTTTTTTTTATTATTTTGTTTACCTCATGAAATACATGCTTTATACAATTATGGAAAAAATATTTACACCTTATTCCTCCCATATACTTTGTGTAGTAGATCATCAGGATTTCTGTTCCGCATGGTCATTTCATTGTGCATGCTTACGGATCGAGTTCTTAAAACTCATCTATTATTCTGTGTTAACTGTGTGTGTGTGTGTGTGTGTGTGTGTGTGTGTGTGTGTGTGTGTGTGTGTGTTGCAGTGTTACTATGGCCCCAGCGTTTCGCCTCTCTTTAAAAGCTAAAGTGAGTGACAGTATGAGTCACCTTATGGTGGACTTTACTCATGAGCGTGAGATTCTCCAAGCCATCAAATTCCTCCCAGGTCAGTTTGAAAAACACACATAGTTAGAAGCCTGCTGTCCATCACACACATTTTCTAACAGTAAACATTCTAGGAATAAATCTTTAGACTGCCCTACGCTTAAATGGTATTGCGGTGGTGTGATTAGTGTTAACTTCTGAAAGGAGTTCTCTTCACCACTTTGTGCAGCTGAGGATGGTTCCACAATAACAGCCTAAAGATCCATCAAGTTACTGAGCAACTTAAGAACTCAGATTGGATTTGGGCACAAATAAACAGTCTGCTACAATGACTCAGGACCACAGCTCACTTGAATAGTTCTGCATCTAAGCAGCCACCACTAAAAAGTGCAACTCAGCGTTGATAAAATTATAATGAATGGGCATTCGGTGCCACCCAGATGAGTACGGGTTCCCATTAGAGTCTGGTTCCTCTTTCTTCCTCATACCATAAATGTTTTTTAGGAATATCTGTTTACTCTTCTGGACTGCTGAAGCATCCAGAACAAAGGATGTGTTATGTAAAAGATGCATCTGTGAAACGTGACCTGTGAATTTCCCTGCCTTGGGCTTATGAACAAAACAGTCACAAGAAGGTGGGACAGTAGCTGGATTAAAAATTATACAAATACTAGAGCTGCTATATTTACAAGTAGCATTGCTTTAGACTTAAATTTTGCTGTTTTCTTACCATTTATTATCTAAACAAATAGCACTCTCGTCCTTTGACATACGCAATGCATGTATAAGGTTGAAAAAATGTTAAAAAGCTAGAATTTTTTTGTCAAAGTCAGCACCTCTGTTTAGAAAATAAAGGTGTCTGGATGGCAGAGGCAGCCTTTTGCGTATGAATTTGCATATTCATGCATATTCATAACTTTGTGTTTCATTCTGTCTAAGTATTAAACACTCTCCTCTCCTGTTCTTTCTTAACCCATAGTTCCTGCTACTCCGGAGATTCAGGAGTCTGAATGTCAGGTGTGTGATAACTCCATCACGGTGATCTGGACTTTACCAGAACCGGACTCTAAAATCGACCACTACATCCTCGAGTACCGGCGAACGAACCACGAGGGACCTCCACGCGCTCGGGAGGAGCATCCGTGGATGGTGGTGGAGGGGATTAAAGAGATGGAGTACACGCTTACAGGTAGAACCAGGGATTAAACGGATGTTACTAAATCACATTCATGTGGCCTCTCTGTCATAGTGAAGGAGGCATTGCCTCTGTTGCTGTCAGATTGGATGCATGGCCTTTGAGCCTTAGTCGTAGTGAGGGGTGCATGACCTCTGTACCTCAGTTGTACTAAAGCAGCCATGGCCTCTGTGCCTCAAACTAAGTGAGGGAGGTGTAACCTTTGTGGCTCAGGTGTAGGGAAAGAGGCATGGACTTTGTGCCTCAGTTGTAGTGAAGGACAAGTGGCCTCTGTGCCTTAGTCTCAGTAATGGAGGGGTGGCCTTAGTTTTAGTTTTAGTGAAGGAGGCGTGACCTCTGTTTCCGTCTCAGTGAAGGAGGCGTGACCTCTGTTTCAGTCCCAGTGAATGAGGCGTGGCCTCTGTTTCAGTCCCAGTGAAGGAGGCGTGGCCTCTGTTTCAGTCCCAGTAAAGGAGGCATGGCCTCTGTTTCAGTCCCAGTGGAGGAGGCGTGGCCTTTGTTTCAGTCCCAGTAAAGGAGGTGTGGCCTCTGTTTCAGTCCCAGTAAAGGAGGCATGGCCTCTGTTTCAGTCTCAGCAAAGGAGGCGTGGCCTTTGTGCCTCAGCTGTAGAGAAAGGGGCGTGGCCTCTCTGCCTTAGTCTCAATAACGAGTTTTTGTTTTGTTTGTTTGCTTTTTGTACCTGATCTGAGTATAATGTTGGCATTTGTGTTTGTTTTTGCCCAGGTCTTCGCTTTGACACACGTTATATGACGTTTCGGGTAAAAGCATGTAATAAAGCTGTAGCAGGGGAGTTCTCCGAGCTGGTTACTTTGGAGACACATGGTGAGAGACACGTGCACTTACACACTTAGAAGTTAATGAGGCATACAGTTATTGACTGTGCTTTGCAAACACACTTTTACACAAGAAACCTTATAGTATTCAAAGAAAACAGCAGAGTAATAAAGATGGTCCTGAAATAAAACAGAAAGCACATGGAAGCAAAAATATGACGAAATATCATTTAAGTATAATGACAATTAAGAAAACTATTTGAAATATAAACAAAAATGTTTGTTAATAAATAATAAAATGTTAATGCTGGTAATGTGACATGGCCACATTTTAAGCCAAATCTCAAGAAAAACATACTTAATATATAAAAGTTAATGTTTATTTTTATTTTATTTTTGTTCATTCCCAATGTTTAAAAAAAAATTTATTTTCTCACAACTTTATATTCAGGCAACAAATATTTCTGTATTCATTTTAGCATTTTTGTTTTTATGTCTTTCTCTCCTCTTTGCTCCAGCATTCGTGTTCAAGCTGGATGCGGGTTCGGCCCACCAGAACCTGAAGGTGGAGGATTTGAGTGTGGAGTGGGACAGCAGCGGGGGCAAAACGGTGATCCAGGACATCCGCAAGGAAAAGAACAGAACAAGCTCTCCTATGCACTCTCCAGCCAGGTCCAACCACCTTCTCCTGCTCCAATCAGAATCTTTAAATTTAATGTTGCTCTCAGGAGGTGTGGCCTACATGGCTGTCAGTTTCAATTATGTGGGCATGGCTTCTCTGCCCATGTCTAAGTAAAGGAGGTGTGGCCTCTGTGCCTCATTCTCAGTTAGAAAGGCATGGCCTCTTTGTCCTAATCCAAGTGATTTGAGCCTGGTATACCATTTCTTATTTACATTTTTTAATTGTTAAAGAGCCATTACATCAAACTGCCCTGAACAAAAAGCATTATATATTTCACACTTCTCTGGAAAAAAAAAATGTAAATAAAAGAAGAGAAGGAGGGGGTAGGGTGGGAGAATGTGAAGGTGAGAAGCTAGAGAAGGTTTAGAGCAAATTCGAATAAGGTGGAGAAGAAATGGGTTGAGTAGACAGAGGAGGAGGAGAAATAGAAGCAGTGGAGAAAGAATAAGCAGGAAGAGTACAGAAAGTAATGGAAGAGAAATAAGGATAAATCAATGATGAAGTGAAGAAGAAAAGAGGAAAAGGGTGGAAAAGAATGGTATGAAGATGAAAGACAAAAGTATGGAAAAAGAAGTAGTTAAGAAAAGGGGGGGAAGAAACAAATAAGAATGTAATAACATCTGATTATGTATTTATTCTATATTTATAGAATCTAAATAAATTGTAAATTCAGTTTTATTTGGTTTTAATTATAGTTTAATTCAAATCCAATAATGAATTGACTTCAATTTTACGTCTTGGACAGTCGTTAGCATCGTTTCACTGAACCACGTACGTGTTCGGCTTTTCAAATGAAAATTTCCTCGTGTGTTCGTCTCCGTAGGACGGCCATGATGTCTCCAAAGAGAGCGCTTTCAGCGCGTGTGGGTCGAGACCGTTTCACGGCCGAGTCCTACACTGTTCTGGGTGAGTCTGAAGGAGACATCACATCTTCTAGAGAGAATAAATGCTTTTGGTGACGCTTTAAAAGTGAATATGATCGTGTTTCTCCGTTTGTGAAGGTGACACCATGATCGACTCAGGGCAGCACTACTGGGAGGTTCGGTTCGATAAAGAGAGCAAGACATTTGCGGCGGGCGTGGCACTGCGATCTCTCGGCCGATTTGATCAGTTGGGCAAGAGCAGCGCCTCGTGGTGCATCCATCTCAACAACTGGTTGCAGCAGAGCCTCAGCGCCAAGCACAACAACAAGGCCCGCACCCTGGACTGCCCCATCCCCGAGCGCATGGGCATCTACTGCAACTATGATGAGGGTGAGGGGGAAATGCCGGGTATTTTAAAAATAGGATTGATTGATCTGATTGATTTTCTACAAGATCTTGAAAGGAGTTTCCATTGTCAGAGGTAGAACTGTTCTCTTCAGGAGTTTGTGATTATTCAGTAGCATTACAAGCTGCATTTTTTTTGTCTTATTAACTTGAAAGTAGAGGGAAAAATAAGAATGGATGTACTTGATTCTTAGACGATCCACAATGTTTTGTAGCTTTAAACTGTTAACAATCAGCTTTCCTTTAATCAGATTCATACCTTTTTTATTCTGCGTCAAAGGAAATTCCACTTACATCATTTCTTTCTTTTTCAGGCACAGTGTCTTTTTACAATTCCAAAAACAAAACACTCATGCATACATTTAGGACCAAATTTCAGCAGCCGGTTATTCCAGCTTTTATGGTAAGTCACTGTCTTCTGGACAAAATGTGTGTGTTTGTGTGTTTGATTGACATGAACCGTGACAGAAATAATAGCCAGATTATGATGTCATGAAACTTCATTCCATAGAGGGGGAGGGGGCAGTGGGGGGGGGGGGGGGGTTCTTTTTATATGAATGTATTTGGAACAAAATGTATAATTGCTTGACAACTAATATAAACCTTCACATTTGTAATAATAATACATATGTTATAGTTGAGCAAATCATTACACATTCATCAGCATGATCATGGTCTCAGTTCCTGGAAATTTCAGTTCCTTTTCTAGAGCTTGTATTTTTTTTTTTCTAGAATGAAAGATCTTGCGGTAGAGCTTCTCTACTGTTCATCACTGTTTGCTTAAATGGAAAAACTCTCTTTTGTAATACATTAACTTATTGGGAGAAAACTGGTAGTTCTATGTGAAATCAGACATTAAGCACCCCTATATAACCAAAATGCCATAATACTTGTCATAGCTCCTCTTATCGAAGCATCAAATCTTCTACTAATCAGGGTCACCCCTACTGCAATGCTTTTGTTTTCATGCAAATTAAAGCATCCAAGTGAAAGAAAGTTTTAGGTGGGGAATTAGAAGACACTAGAAGACAACAACAAAAATGACACCACTGAGCATTGTTCAATTTCTGGACAACAACTGGATTTTCTTTTTAGGTCTTTTTATGTTCTAAATCACCAAACAAATCCTTAGTTCAATCCCATACCGTGTTTGGTTTGACGTTTCCTGAGTTCCGCACTCGCAACTTTAGTTCCGACCTGGAAAAGTCCCAGTGGTAAATGTTTGATATGTTGAAAAACCTGAAACCGTGGTACACACTTCGAAGCAAAAATGAAGCTTTAAAACAAGGAGCAGAGATGGATGCTTCGTGTATGTAGCAAGTACAGTTAGCATGCTTTACTAGACTAATTTGAGAAAGTAGCATTTAGCCAAAAGTGTGTCATTTAATTGTAGCATGTGTGTAACTAGTTTTAGAAGCCGTATATAGCTACTACTGTTTCTTATCGAGAGTTAGGAATAAAAAGTTGTACAGGCCAAAAACACAGGCGACACAAGTGAAAGTGACACTTCACTTGTAGAAGCAAAGTACAGGAGAGTGACTTGTGCATTTCTAGTGAAAACGTGTTAAATTTCCGAAACATCCTCGAAATGTTCCTTAAATCTGTAGAAACATTCCTGTACTTCAGAGCCTTTCCTGTGAATGTAGTGGGGTATAAAATCAGACATTTTAGGATGAGTTAAAGATTTTTCTAAATGTTATGTGCTTTGGAACTGTGCATAGGTGTGGAACGGGAGTTTCTCGGTTCAGACGGGTCTGCAGGTTCCCACCATAGTGCAGTGCGGCCAGAAAAGGAGCAGCAATGCCAGCAGCTCCAATGCCAGCCTTACCTAGACCTCCCCTCACCCTCCTCCACCCGTCTTCCTCCACCGCTTTGTAGGACTGTCGTCTGTCACTCTGGCTTTTAGTGGCAGTGGAAAGAAATACCCATGTTTTTACTCCGTTGTTTAGCAATGGAGAGGAAAAAAAAAGAAGCATTAGCTCTCTGTGCCTTTTAGCTTTCTCATTACGTCCATGAACATGTAAGGCTTCCACACAGCAATGTGACCGTAATTCATTTTCAGGGTTTTGTCACGTCTTCTGTGTCACTCATTATGAAATCGAGGTGACATTTAGGCGGTTTAAAACTAACATTTTCCTACACATGCACAAAAACTGTTGAATATCAATAATCTTTGTGTATGTGAGGAGATATTTAATACCGACATTAGTTTTATGCAGTATGTATTAACGAGGGTTTCTGTGTAAATGTGAGAGCATTTTGTCAAATACCGGTGCAGATTTTGTGGGAACGTCTGAGGTAAAAATGCAAATGTAGAAGCATTTTGAAGGTGTGTGTGTGTGTGTGTGTGTGAAGAAAAATTGTGGATGCAATTGTTTTTGTGTGAATGTGTGAATGTTGTGGGCATTTCTGAGGTAAAATTGTGAACAGGACAGCGTTTTGTGAGCATGTGGGATGTTTAATCGTGAAATGCAAGTATTTTGTGGGTATGTCTGAGGTAAAATGTGTGAATACTAGTGTTTGTGTGAATAAGAGAGCAATCTTTGGGTACATGTTTGAAATAAATGCTCTCTTACACCATTTTATGTATGTTGTGAATGTGAGTTTTTTTATTTTGTGTGTGAATGTCTACTTTTTGGGTTTGTCCGAGCAAAAAATATGAATGCGAAACCATTTTGTGCACGTGTGATTGAAATTTCCGAACGGGAGAGTTTTTGTGCAAACGCAAGAACAGGTTATGGGTAGATGTTTTAAATAAATGCTCTCACATACACACACAATTTCGTGTGTGTAAAGGACAAAAAAAAACTGACCGCGTAAATGCCACCTCAGAGCAACCAAAATATATATAAAACCTTTTTTTTTTTTTCTTTCTTTCAAATGAGTTCCTATCGTCTGTTTAGCCATTTAAACCATTTTAGTCTTCATGTGTTGCTTTGTTTAATGCATTTCTACACCGAATGTCTTTCGTGGGCATCTAATTCTGCTGAATGCTTTTTAAGTAATATCTGCGTTTTATTCAGAAACAATTTAGCACACTAACTAACTTAAACTCTAGTATTAAAAAGCTTCTTATAGAATACATACAACATTGTTGAGCCAGCAGAAGTCCATACGGAGGAGTGGAAAGACTTCACAAGATGAAAATTGTGTGTGTGTGTGTGTGTGTGTGTGTGTGTGTGTGTGTGTGTGTGTGTGTGTGTGTGTGTGTGTGTGAGAGAGAGAGAGAGAGAGAGATGTACACCACAGTGTATTGCTGCCTTTGTAATGGCAAAGTTTTTACGCTTATGACAAACAGGTCATACTTGTTTTTGTTGCACATAGATGTGCGGGGCAAAGGTAAAATATTCCAGTTCCCTTCACAGTTATGTACAATATTTTATCGTGTTTTTTTGGATTACGTGCATGGTGACCATGTCACTAAACATTACACGGAAAATTACAAGAAGCGGTGAGGTGTTTGTGCTAACACCCGATTGCAATTTGCAGTATATCTATGTATAAAAACTATTCATGCTTTTATGCTCAAACCGTAGTATAATAACACTGTAAAGTCCTTCATTTTATTCACATTGTAATCCTGTTCAAGATAATAAAACACTACGACTGAAATTTGTGGTTGCATTTTTACCTTTAAAGATCTCAGAAACCTAAGCTACAGCTTTATCGCCGATCTTCGGGAACTGCTCAGTGATATGGTTAAGATAATTGCAAGCCTCTGGATGAGGGCAGCCAAATGCCAAAAATGTAAAATTTTACAAAGCTGAGAGACCCCTTCAATAAATGTTACGTATTTGACAGACGTCTTCTTACACAAAACTTCACATCTTCATACACAGTCTGTGTTAAGTTGTTTATTGTGGAAAATACTGCATCAAATGTGCATGTTACCTACACAACTGGTAAAGCTGCTGTTATCGAAAATGTGACTAATTTAAAAGTCAGTGCTGTGCTGTATTGTTGAGTAAAGATTAAAGTAGGAGAAAACTCAAGTCAAGTCAAATGACATTTGCTTATTTTATTTACATAAATTGTGCTTTTCAGAGAATTCGGTATGAGAACAAAGAAAAAAATTATTTCCAATTTAAAGAATTTTGTATATTTGAATATAAAGAATATTGTGCTTAAAGAACATCATTTTACAAATAGTGATCGAGGATCACAAGGAAGTATGAAAAATGCATTCTTCACTCAAAATCTTTTAGAATACTGATAATAAAGAGGAACAGGTTATAAACAATACATTATAAAGGTATATAGAACAATCACGCTGTACAGGAGAATTCGATTTTGATTAGCAAAAATGCTATACACTGATTTACTGTCAGAACAGTTAAGACGATAATGTGACAAGTACATGCTTTTTCTTCCTGTTACCCCCTGATTTACACAGAGTAATGGTAAAAAAAACTAAAGCGCAGGATCAATAAGCTGTTAATCTTCATGATGCTTCAGGAGCATCTAGCCAGCTGGACAACACTCTCTCACACACACACACACACACACACAACTCATTATTCTCTTCCATACATACATTCGTGGCTTTGAATTGAGGAATATTTTGCACTGGAGATAAAAATGGCTCAAATCTGCAGAGATTATCACTAAACGGCTTCTTCATTTCAGACGTTGATTAGACAGGGGTCAGTCTGAAACATATCTCAATTGCAGGGCTCGCCTTAGCTCGTCATTAAGAACTGCGTAGAAGCGAAAACCACAATGAGTGACATAAAAAAAAAATTCTGTTTTAAATAAAGGCTGTAAATATAATAATTTATATCAGAGAGTTTCAGTTTTAACATGACATGGTGAAAGGACCTGAAATTTGTACTACTAGTATTATATTATCTTTAAAAAAAAAAAAAAAGGAAAGTAATATAATCCTAAATTCTTATGTATTGAGTAAAATCTTACTTAACAGTCTTTTTTTTTTTTACACTTTTTTTTTTTACAGTTTCTTTAAATTTTTTAAATCAGTTAACATTTACATAGTAACTTTAAAGTAAATCATATGCTTCACATCAGATAAATAAAAGTGCAGAAGTGCTTTTGAAGGATTTTTATTTAATATGTATGTATAAAATAATTTATATGCTTTTTTCATATGAAAATTTCTTGTTTAGTTTTGTCAATGTTGAAACTACTGAACTGGCATTGTGTGTGTCATTCAATTAAGGATGGGTTGGTTTCCTTCCTAATCTAATTCCTCTCAATTTCTTTTTCCCCTGCTATCTCGGGGAGTTTGTTTTTGCCACTGTCACCACTGGCTCAGTGATGAGGGTCATTTCGAACATGTTGATTAGCCAGGGGTCAGGGGAAACGTCTCAATTGCAGGGCTCATCCTGCTATAGGTTCATTAGGGAAAATGTATATTCATAAACTATTTATTTATGTAAATCTGCTTTAAAACAATATCCATTCTTAAAAGTTCTATACAAATAAAATTTAATTAATGTTGTGAGTTTTATAGATCTAAAAGACAGTTGTGAAATTTGTTTTTATTGTTTGAAACTGTTATTTTAATCATTTAAAGTATAGTAAAAGTTTCAGTGCAGGAGGAGGAAGTGGGTCTGATGAACAATTAAAATTGCACTTCACCTCAAAAACTGCAAAGAGACTTAAATATTAAATACTGCCACTTAAATTCTTTCAAAAGTCAAGTCTCTGTTCTAAATGAATGTAAAGCCTTACTTTCTTGAACAGGCATTTTTGGTGCTGGCCGTTTCGGCCTTGTTCCATCAGTCATTGTGGCGCTGCGTGGGCGTTCATTTGGTGGAAGTAAAGCCCCACCTGTAACAAAGATGTCCCCAACATGTGACATAATTTGTTATTGGCTAATCATTATGTCTTTTATCCTATTGAGCATGCTGCCCAGCTAGCAACAATAAATGCAATATAGTTGTAGTGATTTTCTGGTCTATTGCAAGTAGATCACAAAGTGCTATAGGTAAATTTTGCTTTTACATCTACATAATTAAACACACAGCATTTTATTTCTCAGTATCATAATCAGCATTATTGCTGACAGCGATCTTTTTAATCTGCAATATAATACAATAAAAAAAGAACATCAGGAATATTACAGTACCTGGACCTATTCGCATGTCAGGAACGGTCTTCTGATGCACTAAAACTTTCCCTCCTCATACACAAGAATGTTTCTTATTAGCATATAAAATGCTTTTACATACTATCACAATTGTTATATGTTAGCTAGCTACCTAGCAATAAAACAAGGCTGATGCTATTTTGTAGTGCTGTTGGGATCACGTGAAATATATTATTATTTACATTCATAATTACAAAAGTGTATATAATTCTGAAGCCTATGCTTCGGGGATTAGTTGCTCACCAGCTACACAGCTAATCAGTCAATTATCTATTGTTATCTTTCCAGCTCTGATTTTGTGATATCTTGTATTAATCAAAATATAAACAAGCATTAGCATTAATAGGAAAAGGCTAGCTGTTATTGTATATTTTCATAAGGCTGGTATTAAAACAGCTGGTATCATTTCTATCCAATTAGCAAATACCCATTAGCCAAGTTTGATATCCATTTACCCAACAATACAACATTAGGTTATGAGGTTAGGTTGACTATTTTCCTAGATATAATGTAAATGAAACGTTCACACAATTTAGCTATGATTAGGTTAATTTGGCTAACTATTATGCAAATAAAAATGCTAAACCTGTTTTCTTCATAAGCCAATATTTGATTTCTTGAGTAAATATATGAGCATAAAGACCGAAGTGCACTACGGAGAAAAAGCAGCTTGTACTGTACCTGGGGCAGGAGACAAGGCAGGGGATGGATAGGGTTTGTCTTCATTAACATTGTTTTCCTCATCTGAAATACATACACACTTGCTTAATGCGTGCGTTACACACACTTTACATACATGGAACGATGAGAAGAGAAGAAAAACTAAAAAAAGAGAGGGACTGACCAGAAGGGTCTACATAGATGTTCTCTTCTTTACTACATTTTTTCTGCCTTGGAGCTAAGAGGTGATGGTAAAGGTTATTGTTATCTTGATAACAGTGTGTGCTTTCGGTGTACATTTATACATGTGTGTGTGTGCGTGTGTGTGCACGCATTATAAGACAGTGTGTAGTACCTGGTATAGGGGATACTTTTGGAGCTACGGGGCTGTCGGATGTAGTGCGCAAAGTCCTCTCTCCGTTCTCTTGATTGTCCTCTACAAACACTTAAAGAAATAAATTGTGGATTAGAAGAGCAGCTGAAGCATTAGTTAGCATTATTACAACACACACACACACACACACACACACACACACACACACACACACACACAGCAAATGTCAAGATAGAGACACTCAGCATTGAGAAACTTTAACATCAGCATTAGTTAAAATAAAGAAAGAAAGAAATGTATTTAAAAAAAAAACAAAAAAAAAATAGTAAAAAAATAAATATATATATACCTGAATTAAATAATTGCTTTATTTAACACATCCATATTTACACAAGCATCAGTCAGACTAATCACAGTTTTAGAAAAAAGATACAGGTTTATACACGCTCACATCTCCATAACAGAGGTGAGAAAACTATTTTTTTGTATACATGCTGGAAATGAGCTATGACAGTAATGGGTGTGTTATTGTATTGTAAAAGAAATAGGCGCCAATATTAACAAATGTTGAGAATGCTTCCTGATCAAAATCATGAGTCATGAGTTCTGACTATATACTTATGATTACAGGAATTCTACTGTATATCAGTTACACTGTTACTTAATATAAAACTATTAGTCACTGGTCCCATTTAGACTTAATCTAACATAGGAAATGCTTGTGTGAACATTATCACAACTAAAACCGTTCGTAAAACAATACATAAAAACAAGCCCTGAAAACTTTACCACAAATTCATGAAATTCAGTAGAACTATAATGTTCAGAAAAAACGTTCTGCAAATGTTAAATTGTTAACGTGGTCACAGCGCTATTTCCCTTTTTATACTTACTCCCTTAGACTCTTGCTCCTGATTATTATAATATAATGTGAGCTTCTTACCAATGTTTTTTTCATAGGTGTGCTCTAGGACCAAGGGCTTGAAAACTCCTCCGGTCTTCTCTATAAGATATTCTGTCACATGATGGAGTGTGGGGCAAATAATCTGAAACGAATTAGTTCAGTGTTTATTGTTCTTTGCCTCAGCTTGTTATAGTATTGTAAATTTGCCACATCCAGTGTCTTGTTTTATATTAAATATTTCAGTTATACTTCTCGGTCTTGTGTGTTTTTGACCCCTAACTTTTCACACAATGCAAAGACTGCATTGCGTAATAAAACATTTATAAAAAAAATCACAACAAAACTTATCTACTGCATGGAAATCTTAACATTGCTTGTGGCGATCTGCTACCTGTTTGCATGGGTTACAATATATGTAAAATGTATGTAAACTTTTAACAGATTTATAAACGTGGTAACCTGGCAATTACTCATAATAAAGACAAAACATACACACAAACAGGAATGTATGTTATCTAAATTCTTGACTGATCATTAATCAACTTTATGATAGAGTTCCCAGAGACACTCCACCTAATTACTTCCTTGTGTAGGAAAGTACTTTCCCCATAAAATTCTCTGGCCAGAAAAGATCTGGGCTAATCATGAATCCTGTGTACACTGAACTTTAATATGAATCTTTGTTAAGCTCAGGTCAAAATGAGCATCGAGATCACTGTATATTGTACTAAAATAAAACAGTTGACTCTAGCAGACTGTTCTAAACCCGTCTTTCTAAACAGTGGCATACTCACTGGATTGTCTATAGCAATGGCATAGCTTCCATCAGGGATCCGTGTCACACGGTAATGTCGGAAAACCGGCCTGTTCGAGACAAGGGGTAAAAAAAGGAGAAGAGAAATGTAGCATTTCAAGGTTTTATCAGTTTGAGAGTCAGTCATTGCAAGGTATATTTAACATCAATAACAAGTAGCCACAAAAAACCTTGCATCTCAAACCTGTCGGTCTGGATGATACATGTTATTTTGTTATGGTTCTTTTACCTTCAAATGTAAACTTTTTAACAAAATCTTCTTTGAATCACTTTGGTGTAAGTGTACATCTGATTGTGATTTTTTTATTTGCATGCATGCTGGTAGCATGCAAAACATACAAATACAGGACTGTCTGTGTGCACGCGTGTGTGTGTGCTCTCAGTTTCTGGAAAGAAAATGAGGAATGAGTGTGTGTGTGTGTGTGTGTGTGTGTGTGTGTGTGTGTGTGTGTGTGTGTGTGTGTGTGTGCACGTGTGTGTTACCCATTGAAGTCTTGCCGAGTTGTAACAGCAAAAGCGCTTCCATCTCGGCTGAGTCTGAGCAGCAGGTTTCCTTGTTCTTTGTGCTTTTCCAAAAGGAGCATAGCATCATCCCGAAATACCCTGTAAAAGCACCTACAAAGAGGAAACAGCACGATAAATGCAATTTATCTTATGTTTTTAATGCATTGGACTTTGGAGCTGGAGATCGTAGGTTCAAATCCTAGCCACACCAAGCTGCTACTGCTGGACCCCTGAGCAAGGCCCTTAACCCCATAGCTGCTCAGTTGTATGAATGAGATAAAAGTCACTCTGAATAAGGGCTCCTGCCAAATGCCATAATGTAAATCAGTGTTATAACATTGTAGGTAAACTAGTCAAGTGCAAACTAAAAATATATCTACTTTTTTTGTACTTGTTATATATGGTTAAATAAAAAAACAATCAGTCAATCAATCAACACTTGCTTACGGAAGGAAAAGTATTTTATTGTCCAGGACATATAAAGTACATAATATCAGCCAAGAAGTTCAAGACTCATCATGACATCTATTTCGATATCGATGTCACCTCTTAAAGAAAGACTCTCGTACTCTGTTGTGTTGGCCAGTAAGGACAAGCTCTAAACTCGTCCTAATATATAGGTTAATAATAAATAAATACAAATCAGAGGAGTGAAACAATTTCTGGAATATCAGCCAGTCAGAAAAGGAGTCTAGAGAAATCTTACCAGCCAGTAGGGAGGCCAATATGAAAGGCAGAAGATTAAAGAATGTGAGACTGAAGCAAATTTAACGTTAATGCTGAACAGAAGACATGTAAATCGACAGCTAATACCTTTAGAAACCTCGATCTGGTATTCTGTCGAGTGCATGTAATAACAATAACAAAAGGAGCCTGAATTCATACTGTGACATACAAAATGAGGAGTTTGTACGTACACTGGCATTTTTATCAATAAAAAAAGTCTGAAACTATACCAGTGTAGTAATCAATAAAAGGAGGAGTTTGAATATTATATATATAAAACAATTTGTCTTAACTTACGCCGGCATTTCGGAAGTCAAGGTCAGGTAATCGCCAGGTTCTGTCATAGGTACTGATACAGAAGCTTGTGCAACTGCAGACTTTTCAGCGAGCTCTTTGCGTCTCTCAGTCTCTTGCTCCAAAGCTTTTTTCAGCATGTAAATCTGACCAGGCAGCAGGTTCAGAGAGGTGGGCACTTCCAGCTGTGAGACACAGACATGTGCAGTTAACCGTTATCACACTCCATATACTCTTAGGTTCTTTAGTGCTCATAAAGAAGACCAGAAACTGGAGCAACATTAATTAATTTATTAATTGTCCATCTGCTGTTGTCTTGTTACTGGCCTTGTTATACATTTGTGTTCATCTGTTTCTTGTTGGGCCTTTAATTAGTTTGGGTATTTTGCTTCTGCTACTTTTTTCATTGCATGTGTTTTTGCATCATACGTCATAAGCCGTTTACAATGTGGAAAAATATTACAAACATTAACAACATATACACAACATTCCAATACCCAGTAAATTACCCAGTAATGATGATGACAAATCAAGGCTACATATTTACTGTAAACTGGCACCAGCCAGAAACCTTGAAAAACAATTAGAAGAACGATTAGCACAGGTAAGTTCAAGGAAGAGGAAATGACTTGTTAAAAAGTCATACAGTGTGGAAAAACAAAACAGTGTTGACTTTGTGTTATGTATGTATGATAAAGCATAACACCAAGTACTGCTTTAATAATAAGTCATAACTGTGATAAACATTTTGATTACAGCTTCATCTAACTTATGAGTTGGGGGAAAAGTTGGTCACAGAAGTTGTCGATAAGGGTTAAACCATTACAAACAAGCGTCTAAACTTGCACGGTATTATTGGCCATTAAAAAATAACTCATTGTGCAATAAAGACCAGAGTCTGAACTTTCTGGTATATCCTATGAGGGCTAGAGTGTGGACAAGGTGAAGAGGATCAGGGATATCAACATTAAATGGAGAGGAATAAACTCTGGCATACAGGCAAGACTGAGCCAGGACCTGAAATGAACTCATATTTGCATATATATATATATATATATATATTAGTCTGAACTCATTATGGCATGTTGACCACTAAAAACAGATATTTAGATAAGATAAAGATCTGATAAACAGTCATAAGATAAAGGGAAAGATTGGACTTATGGAGACAGACATGTTGGCTAATAAGCAAGAAGATTATACCCTTGGAGGTATTGCTGCCAAAAAGAAGTGGAGACTGAACCTATTAAGGTATTGACCAATTAGAGATTTAACCAATTAAGGGACGTCAACTGATGAAGACATATCTGCCAATAAGAAGAGGAGATTTAACTAATGGAGACATATCTGCCAATAAAAAAGGAGTTTGAGCCTATGCAGGTATGTCAGCCAATAAGATTGATTGGAAATAGGAAGAAGATTCTGAACGTATTCTGGCATATATTCAACAGTAGAAAAATAAAATAAAATACACTGTAATCCAAAATACATTTGACAGTTTATGGAAAACCGTACTGACCTTAACAATGGAGAAGATGAAGCCTTTCCAAAGCTCACGGGCTTCTAGATTTGGAGCCTAAAAGGTTAAAATTAAGACATTAAAAAAACGAAACACTGAAAATATTTGTAAATATTGTGCTTTCATTTAGAAAGCAATGAACTTCCTAAGCAAAATCACTCATTAGGATTCATAAAGATGTGGAGCTTCATTTGAACTCAATGATAAACACTTGTAATGTGGCAGAAAAAGAGTCTGAATTTATGGAACTTATTATCTGACCTTGCATATTGAATAAATGTGAACGGATCATTTGAGATCAGACTATATATATTTTTTAATTGTAATATATTGGATTGTCTCCTGATCATATCAATGAGAAAGTTTGATATAAAAAAATACATGAAAAATGTATACCAGGGAATGCTAAAGTAAATGTATGACTATTTATTGGGTGTCAAAGCAGAACCTCTCACCGTGAGGTAGATGTCATTTTCTTTTAATCGCAGGTGGAGTCTCGCTGCATCGAGTTTACGGTCCATGCTCAAGTCATCAGTCAGAGAGATGAAATTTGACAGATCCTGCTTTTCCACATACTGCTCTCAAACATAAACAAATAATAAAAAAACTATTTAGAGCACATTATTATCAGAATCAGAAATAGATTTATTACCAAGTATGTTCACACACACAAGGAATTTGACTTGGCGACATTAGCTTCCAGTGCAGGAGAAAGTACACACAAAATATAACAAGACAATATAAATATAAAACAGACAATTAAATAACGCACTATACACAGAAGTAGAAATATTGTTCAAATGAAAATAAAATGTGTGTTGTTTACAAGTGTGCATTTTACTAATGTACCTTTCGGATTCTAGGTAAAAATGTGTTAGTTATGAATATTTTAATGGTGCGGTAAAAAAAAACAGTTTTTTTGCCTGGCTGTTCTGGTGGACGGAGCTCTATAGCGTCAACCAGTAGGCAACAGAGAGTGAGATGGGTGTGGCGTCCAAAGTGATTTTCTTAGCCCTTTTCCCCACTCTGGAGGAGTGAAGATCTTAGAGGTTGGACAGTGGGGCACCATTAATCCTTTCAGCAGTTCTGACCATCTGCTGTAGTCTCTTGATGTCTGATTTGGTAGCTGCACCAAACCAGACAGTTATGGATGTACACAGGACAGACTCAATGATGGCCGAGTAGAACTGTTTCAGCAGCTCCTGTGGCAGGTTGCATTTCCTCAGTTAGCGAAGCAAATAGAAGAAGAATAGCCTTTATTTGTCACATATACATAACAGCACAGTGAAATTTGTTCTTCGCATATCCCAGCTTGCTTGTTTAAAAGCTGGGGTCAGGGCGCAGGTTTGGCCATGATACATTGCCCCTGGAGCACAGAGGGTTAAGGGCCTTGCTCAAGGGCCCAAGAGTGGCAGCTTGGCGATGCCAGGGCTTGAACCCCAAACCTTCCGATCAGTAACCACAATCTTATCCACTGTTTGGAGCGTGTTGAGCTTCAGGTTGTTGTGATTGCACCAGAGGTCATTTGTGTACAGGGAGAAGAGCAGTTCGGAGAGAATGCAACCCATGGGGAGAACCAGTGCTGATAGTGAGAGACTTGGATGTGAGTTTGCCCAGCCTCACTATCTGCTGCCTGTCTGTCAGGAAGCTGATGATCCACTGACAGATTTGGGTGGGCAAGAAGAGCAAGGTCCGGAATGATATTAAAGGCCGAACTGAAGTCTACAAACAAGATCCTTGCAAAGGTCCCAGGTCTGTCAAGATGTTGCAGAATATAATGCAGTCCCACGTTGACTGCATCATCTGCAGACCTGTTTGCTCTTTAAGCAAATTAAAGAGAATCCAGAAAAGGTCCAGTGATGTCCTTCAGGTGTGAAGTGCATTCGGATGTTAAGCCAGTTGTTAATTCTCCACAGACTGTGGTGGTGGTGTCTATGCCAGGTGGTGTCCATGCCGGGTTGTTTTCTGAAAACTGTTTTTTCATATTTTCAGAGTAGATTTTTTTCAATCTGATCTTCTTTGTAAGTTTGTTTCTGGCCTGGTTATACAAGATGTTATCCCTACGTCTGTAAGCATCCTCTTTAGCATGAAAAAACTGTGTGAGTTTCCCAGTAAACCGCAGTTTATTATTATTGAATGACCTGTTGGGGAGGCACATATCCTCACAGAAACTGATGTATGAAGTTACAGTCTCTGTGAGCTCGTCTAGATTGGTTCTGCAGCTTCGAAAACACTCCAATCAGTGCAAGCGAAGCAGGTTAGCAAATCCTGCTCTGCTTTATTAGTCCATCTTTTAACAGTCCTTCGCAAAGATTTTGCTGATTTCAGTTTCTGCCTGTAGGTTGGTATTAGATGAACTAGACAGTGATCAGAGAGATCATTTATTGGGGCGTAACAGTGATCCAATTATATTACTGTCTCTGGTGGGGCATGTAACGTGTTGTCTGTATTTTGCCAGTTCATAGGAAAGACTTGCTTTGTTAAAGTATCCAAGAATTAATAAAAGAGAGTCTTGGGACCTTTGCTCCATTTCAGTTATTCGTTCAGCCAGCTGTTGCAGCGCTGCGCTCACACACACGCACACGCACGCGTCTGGAGGAACATACTCATTCGAGAGAATGAAAAAGAAAAACTTTTACAGTTTATGAAGTGTTTCTAAATGAGCAAAGCATATCTTTTTCAGCGTTTTTCAGCTTTCATTGTTATAGAAATACAATAGTTCGTTTTCCCGGGAAAACTCAGAGTTGCGATCCGCCCTAAACAGCTGGAAGCCCGGCAGATGTAGCGCGTTGTCCGGAATGGCTTTACTCAGCCAGGTTTTACTGAAGCACAATGCAGCAGAGTTTGAAAAGTCCTTGTTGATGTGGTTGAGGAGAAGAAGTCCATCCGTTCAAACACGCATTTGAACAGCAAGACTACAATGTCGAACAAAACACCTGAATAATCAAAAACCGGAAAAATATTGTCTGGGATGTGTTGCTTCATGCTTCAAGAGTTCGTCTCTGGTGAAACTTACAGAAGAAGAATGACTAAACGCACAACAAACAAACAAAGAAGAAGAATTGCGATGCTTAGCGCCCTGGCTGCTATTTGCGGCGCCATCATGATGGGGATGAGATCGCAATGCAGAAAGTAACAAAAAATCTTACATCATTGTCCTTGTTGTTGTTGTAGAAGAATAGCGAGTTCCCACACAGTGCAGTCCAAAGTCTGCGACCAACCTACACAACAAAACAGAAAAACATGAAAGTATTTGTCACTTTAAAACATGGCCATACTCAGTAGGAGACATTATAATATGTTTTAGCTAGATAACTAGTCTAGCTGGTTTGATTTCTTATAAGGAGTGCTAAAAATGAAAAGGATGCAATCGCTTGTGTGTTGACTGTATGCATCCACAGATACAACGTATCGTAAATATTCGTACACACTTTTCTCCATGTTGTCTCACAGGATGTCTGCCACTGTTTTCTGCATTTGAAAGAACATTTGAAAGATAGGAAGTATCTGCCAACTTTGAAAGCTCCAAAAACAATAATGTAAATGTCAGTCTTTATTACTATTATTAAGTCAGATGAAAAACCTTCTGGATTTTTTTTTTGTGTGTCAAATTTTTTTATTTGCGAAATAAAATGCCATTGCATTTTGTCCTAGATAATTAGCATAAGTTATTTACTGCTAGGCATATACACTCACAACCCGAATTATCATTCTGTGATTTCATGAATCCGCCTATGTTACAGGATTGATGAGATTTGTAAAAAGCTTCTGTTCTATCGAGTTGTTTGATGGATGGATGTGTTTATTTCCTGTTGGGTTAATACATAAGTGAGAACGATTACCAGCTGAAACGGTCGAACAGGTTTGAAGAATTTGACGAATGAGAAGAATGAAGGAAAAGTTGAGACAGCTTGCCTGTACTTCTCTACCAAAATAAACTCAACCAGTTCATGACTAATTTTTGTTTGGGTTCTTTCAGAATTACTTAGCGTTATTATGCTGTATGTTTCTGTATCATCAAACAGAGGGAAATCACTGACACACTTTCTTTCTGGACTAGTTATCTATGAGCATTCCTGCTTCTACATCAGTCCTGGCAAAGAACCACAAAATCTGTAGTTCTGTATGTAATATTTCAAGTGTAATGATAACATTTACAAAGCTGATTCATACAATATGTTTTTTATTAAAATGATTTGAAATATAAAATGGTTCTCTTGAAAATGTATTTTATGATGATTAAAAAAATTTACCAGTTAGACTGTTTAAAGCCTTATTATAAAGCTAAATTTGTATTTATTTTTGCAGTTATAATAAAAAATATATTGTATCTAAACCAAATCTGGCAGACCCTATCCCTTATCTAGAGCAGAGGAATAATGGCCTGCTCAATGGCCTGGCAGTGTTAGCTTGATGGTGCTGATGGGATTTGAACTTATCTACTTCCAAGCAAATTTATAACATCTTAACTACTGAGCTACCACCGCCACTTTTCCTATAGCAAAGCAGGTCTCCACTAAAAGAAAAAAAAAAAAAAACACCCAGACATTAGCCTCAAGGTTGTTTTTTTGCTATTGGTTTTTTTCTGTGTGCATTGACTTCATGACTCCATTTCTATGAAGCTAAACGGATCATTGAGTTCACCAAGAATTTACAGGTGATACCTGGTGACTGAAAAAGATAAAATACACTTTAAAAACTTTCTTTCGGCTTCTCCCATCAGAGGTCGCCACAGCGGATCATCCGCATGTTTGTATTGGCAAAATGATAAAATACATTTAAATACTACTAAATCCCAGGTTCCTGAAAACCATTGGGAAGCAGGTCTCAGTAATGTAACAAGTTAGAAAGAGAAGTCTGAAATATTTTCCCTTCCTAAAACTTCAAGGGTCTATCATACACATTCATATAACATGGATGAAAACCTTCGATATAACTAGGATTTAAACCCACAGGCTTCTGGTCACCAGAACCGAATTTGAAGCTATGACTATTTCCATTAGTCCAAATGTTGCAAAGGCTGTAGTCTGCTGTAGTCACTTTAATCAATGCTACTGGACTCCGATAACCTGAGAGCCTCAATGCTAAACACAATGCTAAATTTTAAAATTTTTTAAATCCTGAAATATTAAAAGATAAAAGTTTGTGTAGGGAAGCTCACATTTACCGACCTGTTAAATACACACACACACAAAAAAATCTATTTTTATTTGAACACATATGAGAAGCAGGATTGTGTGTTTGGGTATTCATGTTAGCATGTGGGTAAAGGGTGTAGTGTGGGTGGTTTGTGTGCGTGTGTCTGCGAGGGGTTTTTGGTTGTTAAACCAGTTTCTCACGGGCATCTTGTGACGCTTTGTGACATACGATGCTGTACTATGAGAAGCTTTTAGTGATAACAGTCTCTTTTTGATAAGAGGAACTCCCATCATTATGTTTCTGTGCTGTTTTTTTATGTGGTGTGACACAGAAGAACCTCAACATAGAGGAGAAACTCTAAAAATTCTAAATCACTAACAAAGAGCATTTAAACACACCTGCAGGTTTTTGTAATAAAACAAAACAAACAAATGAAACCAATATTTTTTGTGCCTGATTGATTCCTTCCTTTAATGTGATAGAATAATCAACTATACAAATAATCCTATTGTAACCTAGCTTCATCCCAATCTCTCAAACTGCAAGAGAATATACTGTGCACAGCCCTCTGTAAATTATTCTACACGTTTTTATTTTTTCTGATCTAGATCTGGGCTCTAAACAGACCATTCAAAAAATTCATTCTTTTCCTAAAGCCATTCCTTTGATTTTTTTTTTCTTTCTTCAGCTGGTCAGCGGAGAGGTATAACAAAAAGGTCTAACAAAAGCCTGCAGATTTTGTGCCAGAATATATTAGACCTAAAGGATATTCCAGAAATATCGACTAGATCTACAGAAGCAGCCCCAGAGCGTGATGCTGCCACCACCATGCCAACTGTAAGTCTAAAGTCCTTTGGGTGATAATCTGTTTTATTGCACCAAACATATTTTTTAGAAGTATGCCTGAAAAGCTCTGCCTTGGTTTTATCAAACAATGAGATATTTTGCCACATGAGTTTGCTTTCAAAGAAGAAAGAAAAAAACTTTCCACTGTATAACTAGGTATACAGCAATAGAACCGTATATAATATGGTATAATATTTCTTAATTACTGTAACTGTAACAATTTTCTTGAGGCCAGTATAATTATCTATTATCTTTTCCTGATGATCATATCATATCTATGAATCTGTGAAGGTTGAAATTTTGAGCCAATAAAAAAATAAACATAAATAATAGGGACTGTGGGCTCTTTAAAAATAAAACAATTACAAAACAATAAGTAGTATCATTTGTCATTTACAGACACAAACAAACAAACTACCTAACTGGCTGGCTAACTTTGCCACAACCTTTGTTGATGTCGCACAAACAGCAGGACCTGTAAATCACCTGATTGAAGCTTCACCTCAGTGAACAAAACAGTAAGAGCAAAGTCCAGAGTCGCTTCACAAATACAGATAGATGTTATCACCAGTATGTCATTATATTTCATGACTTCATGCCTCATTTAACATGCAAGTTCAAGTTTAACATTTAAGTTCACCTGAATACAATAAAAGAAGAAGTGTGGACTGAGGAAGTCAGGAAGACCACAGAATTTATTCACTGTTTAGTAAGGAAGTCGAGCCAGGTGTCACCCTGCACTTGTGTTCAAACATAGTGACGAGTTTAGAGACATACAGTGCCGGGATTCTTTCTTTCCCAAAAACATCTCTTTAAAATGTTTGTTTTTCAGGTTCTTTATGACCCGAGACGACGCTCCTGCACACAATGCAAACACTGACCAAAAGGTGGCCTAAGCAGAGCCAACATCTGAAAACTACAAAGAATATTTAGTCACACAATAACCAGGAAAACTATTTTAGTCTACTCATCTACTGTCTGAAGTTCATCAACATTGACACAACAATGTTGGCACTTCTTTCTGTAAAAAGCTGCTTACAAGTTACCTTAAACTGCTAAAATAAAAAAGGGAAAGAAGGGAAAAGCCATTAAAAGCTTCATATACCCCTTTAAGAACAGTGATGAGCACGGAAACATGATACAATTCCTTTTAATTTCTTCTTTCAAAAATGAAATTTATTATTTAGGGTCCTGAAATAAGACAAAGTTATGAGCGTTGTTATTATACATACATTTTTCACTTTTCACATACAAATTTCTATTAAAAGAAAAAGCTTTGTTCATAAGAAGTAGCATTATAATACTTTACTGTAAATGTGTCACTGTGTACACGACCACTGCCATCAATCTGTACAAATATACATTTTAGTCATTTTTAATAATAAAGTCTAGGAATTATTCTTATATCCCATTTATGGCTCCTCCAAGAGACAGACAGAGAGAGAGAGAGAGAGAGAGAGAGAGAGAGAGAGAGAGAGAGAGAGAGAGAGAGTAAAAACTCACTTTATCCTTAAATGATCTCTTTTCCAGGAATCCCTCATAGTAGCAGGGGGGCAGCTGCGATCTATTCCTCTGCGCGCGCCTCATCGCAAGGTAGGACTTTATTACACACACTTACTTCTAATGCACAACTAATGGCATGTTCATATATTTGCGCTGAGGTGTGTGTGTGTGTGTGTGTGTGTGTGCGAGAAAGAACGTGTGCTGCCGAGTGTGCTCTGGTGTTGTTTGACAGGTGGTTTACGACGGAGGGAGCAAAACACGAGACCACGCCCCTCGGATGATATGATTGATTATATAACACCTACTGTACTTGTGGCAATTCATGAATAAAAATAAATAAATAATTATATTTATAACTTTTTTAATCCTTATAATCTTACCTGTTTCGATTTATATACACATTCTACACACACACACACACACACACACACACACACACACACACACACACACACACACAGCATCACGATAATAGCTAGTAGGCCGGCCCCCCACAAGGATCTGTTTTAGGCCCATTAATTTTTTTTCTTTATATATGCTTATATATATATATATATATATATATATATATATATATATATATATATATATTATATATATATATATATATAAAAGGGAAGATAAAGAAAGAAAGCGAGAGTAAAAACTCACTTTATCCTTAAATGATCTCTTTTCCAGGAATCCCTCATAGTAGCAGGGGGGCAGCTGGGATCTATTCCTCTGCGCGCGCCTCATCGCAAGGGATGAGGCGCATGCAGAGTATATATACACACACACATATATATATATATATATATATATATATATATATATATATATATATATATATATATATATATATATATATATATATATATTTACAGTACAGACACACCTTCTCATTCAAAGAGTTCTCTTTATTGTCATGACTATGAAAATTGTAGATTCACACTGAAGGCATCAGAACTATGAATTAACACGTGGAATTATATACATAACAAAAAGTGTAAAACCACTGAAAAATTTCATATTCTTGGTTCTTCAAAGTAGCCACCTTTTGCTTTGATTACTATATATATATATATATATATATATATATATATATATATATATATATATATATATATATATACATATTAACATTGTATAAGATTTTATTGCTATAATGACGATTCAGTTATATGTCTCAGCAAAGCCATATGAGAGACATCAGCTTAACAATGTTGAGGAGTCTGTAAAGGAAATTAAACACTGAATGCTTGTTTACTTCCTTCTGCTAATTACTGATAAGTAGGAAATACTTTTGCCAGGAGCATATGCAGCTGGAAGTCTTTCTGTGTACATCAGTAAAAGACCTTGGTGTGATTATTGACTCTGGTTTTTCCTTTGAGACTCATGTGAATAATATTACCAGGATCGCCTTCTTTTACCTTAGAAATATTACTAAAACTAGAAATATGATGTCATTACAGAATGCAGAAAAACTAGTTCATGCTTTGTTACATATAGATTAGACTGATGTAATGCTTTACTGTCTGGGTGTTCTAGTACATGCATAAATAAGCTTCAGTTAGTTCAGAATGCAGCAGCAAGAGTCCTCACCAGAACCAGAAAATATGTCCACATCACCTCTGTTTTAATCAGTCTACAATGGCTACTAATTAAATCTCACATAGATTTCAAACTACTACTAGTGACATATAAACCACTTGTTATTTAATGATCCTCCACACTTACTTTGATCAAAAGGTGCAGGCTATTTGTTGGTACCTCAAATAATGAAGACTTACAGTAGGGGCGGAGGTTTCTCCTACAAAGCCCCACAGTTTTGGAACAATTCCAATTATTGTTTCCCCATTATTCTTTGGGACTCAGACAAATTTTCAGTGTTTAAGTCTAGGCTTATTTTTTTTTTTGTCATGCTCTTTGTCCTTAGGTAAAGGAACAGATCTGGAAAGATTGTTGATAGACAGTGTTTTGGTCAGTGGTTTTGGTTTGGTGTTGCTGGAATATTTGGATGCTGAGGTACCAGTGACAAGTGTTCCCTTTCTATTTCTTCTCTTTGAATCTTTCTAATTCATACAGACTCTTTACCTCTGGATAGAGTTGTATTTAACTGGAGTCCACTCTGTGCAGCCAAGGATGGTTCCACATCAACAGTCTAAAGATCCATAAAGTTACTGAGCAACTCAAGAATTATAAGCATGGATTTGGACTGTAAATTGGTATTCATTTATTCATTAATTCCAGTCTGCTACAATGGCTTAGGACCACAGTTTGTATGAACAGCTCTGCATTTAAGCATCAGTCAACACGCCTTAACAATGATGGAACTATAAATAACTATAAATGGAACTATGAATAACTTTCGGTGCCACCCAGAAGGAAAATTGACATTTTGAGTCTGGTTTCTCTCAAGGTTTCTTACTCTTAAATTATAAAGAACAACTTTATAGGGAATAAACTTGTCTGTTCTAACATTATAACTTGTTAGAACAAATTCTTTCAAAGATGCAGAATTCATTGACACAAAAGAGATCAGATTATGACTGATATACAACTAGTATGTATATGTATGCATGTATTTTTTTTTCATTAAAAAAAATGTTTAAGGCCAAGGGAATATTTCACCGAAGGAATATGTATTTGAATGCGTTTTAAACAAGGAATAAATTACTAAATGTTATTAATAAACACACCAATACCACTACAACTTACTGATTTACAAAAACACGCCGTTTTGTCGCCACCTAGTGGCGTATGTCATTTTTCATTACCGTAACTCCCTTATTATATGAACAACTATCTTTAATTCATCTTATTCAAATAATAACGTGTTGACTATACACAGGTAATAAAACAAAAAAAAAAAAAAAACAAGAAACAAATCAAAATACACCACATAAGCTGTAATCAGCCACAATGTAAAAATTAGACGGTTGGAGTCAATTTCAGTCCACCCAAAGCGTGTCGAATCGACCATCCTAAAACGCAAGCATGATTTTTTTTAATCCCTAAAGAATGAAAGAAAAACATGGCGGAATACTGCATGAAGGGATAATATAGGATGGATATTAACCATAGAAATCTAAAACAAAATATGTCTTAATAAAATGTCTGTATAGGTTTTTAAACAACAAACATATATAAATAAACGTGCACACTTCCGCATTTGAAACGGCTGCAACGCCAAAATATGGCGATAGTAACGGTAGCCATGGCTACGTTTCAAACCGCATACTACCGTACTAAACAGTATAGCAGAAAACCACACGCCTTTATAGATGACCTAGATTGTTTGGCGTACTATTAAGTAGGTTAGTATGCGGTTTGGGACGCAGCCCGAGTGGTGGCTTTTATTTCAGTAAGCGCTTTTTATACCCCAGCTGGGGGACAAAGTGGCCGAAAAGAAAACGAAACTAGGGTACAATCGGAGCACTGGCGAATAAAAGCGACGGGTTTGGTGACATGGGTAAGAACAAACACTAAAACCATCAGAGTTTGATTTGTTTATAAGTTCAAAATGTGAGGGATATAAAATTCAGGAGGCCGCAGCAGGACAAAGCACATGAGCATCACTCGCTTTTACCAACATCAAAACAAAGATCAGAGACTCAAGTCAGATTTTTTTCAGCACACAAAAATACATTATAAACCTTTAAAAGTCCTCAAAATCTCCAGGTGCATTGTTATTTTTTAATTATGGCTGTCAATCGATTATAATATTTAATCGCGATTAGTCGCACGGTTGCTATGAGATAATAATAATTAATCGCAACTTAATTGCACATTTATATGTTTTTTAATCCTCTAATCAACATGGAGAAATATGCATGCTGTATGCAAATGTATGTGTATTATTTGTGAAACCAAACTCAACACAGAGCATGAAGGCAAAATATTATTGTAAATGTTTTATAGTAATTATAGTGTTTTAAATTACGGAAGTCATCAGGACGCTAAACGGAACTTTTGCTGTTTCCACACGGACGGGTTTAATTGCTGGATATGTGCAATCGTTGTGGATTTTGAAGCTTGAATGCGTGAGACCTGGTGCATCAGTAAAACTAATGTTTAGTGATTTTTTTATTTTATTCTTTTTCTGAGTAAAGAAAAGACATCATGAATAAACGTGTGTTGCGTTAAGGTTTTCATTTTGGCTCTTTTATATTTATTTATATATTTTTTTAAAATGTAACGTTAATTTTGACAGCTCTAATTATAATACATGGATAGTATGAATGAATGTTTACACAATGAGCCTGATGTCCTGGTGCATTTATTGGGCGAGGCATTAGTGGATGTGTTACGAGGTGTTTCCAAAAAGTTTCTAGACCGGCTTTGTTTACAAGAAAGTACTTTATTTATCTACGTTTACACACCATCACCTTCAAAATGGTCTCCTTGCACAGCAATACAGCACTCCCAGCGTTCCTGCCACTTCTGCTATTTGCGCTGGATTTCCACAATGGCGACCTTTGAGCTGAATCTTCATCTTCGGGAAGAGGGCGAAGTCTGCAGAAGTCAAATCTGGCGAGTAGGGTGGGGGCGGAAGTGAGATCTTGTGGATTGTTCTCTGGCGATCAACATGCACAGGTTGCCGAATGGTTTCGACATTTTCGGGGGTTGAGTTTGTTTAAGGTCTTCCCGATCTCTCGTCATCTTTCGGTGATGTTCTTCTGCTTTTAAAGTGTCGCCGTTTGTCAAAGGTCTCTGTGGCAGATTTGCCCAGTTTGCAGAAATCCATGTTTGCTCTTTGTTTTGAATTGCTGTCCATAATGGAATCGCAGGCGTGGTAATGCACGTGATCAAAATAGCACCAGTTTACACCATTAGTCTCGAAACGTCTTGATACCACCTCGTAAAATAATAAACGAATACTCCCACATATGCACATTTAAGAACCGCTACGTCCTGGAAGACCGCAGTCAATGGGCTTGAAGGAGGCATCTGTTCGAGTTCTGTTGACAGGAAGTGTTTCCTTGTCCTGCTTTTTATGACCCTCAAACCCTTCACATTTAAACCACTAACCTCTAACCGAAACTTTTGTGGTTGTTTTTTCTTTCTCCTCTCAGGTTCTGAGCCACCATCATCTCCTCAGCTGGTGGATGAAGGAGTGGATGAGGACGATGAAGAGCTGAGCGGAGGAGAGGAAGCCGAGCTCAGAGTTTCATCTGGGCGGGGATCGGTTCTGACACGGAGAGGAATCACACTACGCGTGCTGCTTAAAGACGGCCTGGTGGAACCGGGAGACGCCGTCCTGTCCATACACTACCTGGTACGGATCACAAAATCCCTGGATTGAATTGCAATACAATTGTGAAAACTTGCGTTTCAATCCACAATCTAGTCCTCAAACCGTTTCTTCTATGCTCAGAGAAAGGATCGATTCTGAGGCGCTGAGCTACAAAACAATCTCTGCTGCATTGAAAGTTCCTGAGAGCACACTGCTTCTCCAGCATTTTGAAACTGATGAGTTTTGGAAAAAACAGGGCTCTTTATAGGTTCACGATGAGAAGAGAGGTGGACGAGAACCTGATGGTCAGTCGGGTTGAGCGCCAGAGTTTATGTGTGGAGAAACTTGCAGAAGGGCAACCATCACTGAAGCATGTTATTGCTCCAGGTTTATTGCAGAGTGGAACAGACAGAGTTTTTTTTTTTAAATCCAAATCTTCCCCACGTCCATTTTGATCAGACCTCAAACTATTTTCTGGATTTTTGTCCCATTTTCTTTCAGCCTGGTTATTTCCTAATTAATGACAATTTAGCCACCAAACACATGTCCGCTCACAGACCATGCAGGTGAAAATTAACAGTTACTTTTTTGAGACTCGTGAAATTGCAGCACCTTTTCAGACTGTTGCTCGTGCTCATGATTACTTCGTTCTGTTCTCTGCAGGGGAAGAACTTTGTGGGTGACCTTCTCACCGATGGAAAGATTCGATGGGTGGAAACGGGGCAGATCTTTAACTCCCCGAGTGCCTGGGCCACACATTGCAAGCGCCTGGTGAATCCTGCCAAGAAGTCGGGCTGCGGCTGGGCGTCTGTGCGCTACCGTGGTCAAAAGCTGGCCCAGTACAAAACCAGCTGGCTGCGTAAATACCAGCCCAGTGCTGACATGGTGAGGGACACACAGCACGCTGAAAAACATCATCAACTCAAGGACAGGAGTTTCAGCATTACCGTATTTTCTGGATTATTAGAAGTATTGAAGAAGTTTATTTTCTAATGTGCCTTGATGTGTGTCAGAGTCTGGCCAGTGAGGGAGAGGATGACGAGATGGGAGATGATGAAGAGGAGGAGGGGAAGACAACTATTCTAACAGACGAAAGAAACAGGAAGTCCAAACCAGAGTTTCATGGTGAGCAAAATTTTAACTCTTTTCATGCAGCATAAGCCGGAGTGGTTTATTCCTCTTATTACTTACCAACAATTGAGATTTCTTTTTTTTTTATTAAACAATATACTTTTCCGTATGTTTTATTGTTGTGGAATATCTTTTAAAATGCTCCACTTCTCACATAGCAGCTATAAACATACGTGTAAAAGAATCGAATGTGCACATATGACAGTATAACATCACGGAATAAACACGTCACAATAAACAATGTTTGTGTGCGTTTTAGACGTGGGAGTGGTGCACAGGAGAGGAGACCGAGAGAGAATCCCGGTCAGATACTGCACACTGGGGACCAGAGACATCGCCAGGTAATAAACCTGTAATATGACACTGATGGAAAAGTCAGAGTTTACAGCAGGATTATATAGAGTCATATAATACAAATATGTAGTCGTATATTTTAACTTTTTGATGTAATAAAGCGATACAGTGACATAATCGCCTAGGATGAGTAACGGCTCCAGATAAAATCTGATGTTTGCTCTCTCTCTCTCTCTCTCTCTCTCTCTCTCTCTCTCTCTCTCTCTCTCTCTCTCTGGAGCAGGTGCACCTCTTTTATATTTATTTATCACGATCATATAATGCAGAATATGAATCTCAGCATGAGTATTTTCAACATCGTTTCAAATGATTTATTAGTCAAAGTGAGTTGATGATGCGGTCTCTCCTCAGAGATCCTCACACACTGGTGGAGCTGTCAGCTTTCTCCGCCATCAACCGCTTCCAGCCGTTTAATGTCGCGGTCTCCAGCAACGTCCTGCTGCTCATGGTAAACACAGTGTGCATAAAATATTATAATGTCCAGAAAAAGTGTGTATATTAGGACTGTCAATCGATTTAAATATTTATTCGGGATTATTCGCAGGATTGTCATGAGTTAACTAGTGATTAATTGCAACTCAATCGCACATTTGTACCTGTTCTAAATGGACCTTAAATGAATACTTTTCAAGTTTTTAACACTCTAATCGACATGGGCATGGACAAATATGGACACTTTATGCAAATGTATGTTTATTAAGCAAACCTTCAAACCAAACTCAACATAGAGCATAAAAATATTTTAAAGTAATTTTTTAAGTACGTAAATCATCAGGACACCAAATGGAACTTTTGCTGTTTCCACACGGACGGTTCAAGTTGCCGGATGTGTGCATCATGCAGATTTTGGTGCTTAATTTAAGACTTGGCGCATCAGTAAAACAAATTTTTAATGATTAAAAATAATACTGTGTATTATTTTATATATATGTGTGTATATATATATAAATTAAATACACACACACACACAGATTTATATATACATATTAACATACAGTGGAACCCGGTTATGTCGATGTCCTAGAGGGTCGCCAAAAAGCATCGAGATAACCGATGATTGAGATAAACGAAAATAAAAATGGCGGCAATATATTAACGTGCTTGAAATTTCTTTATGTACATGATGTGCGTTAATAAATGAGAATGTGCATGCACGTGTTTTTGGAGGGTTTTTTACACAACAGTGTTGCCACGATTTGTTTGATGAAGGCATGCTATAAAAATACATACAGTACATGTTTATCTGTCAGGAACCCCCCTTCCACGCCCCCTTCAGCCCCCTTCAGCGTGTCGGGTGCTTTCTCGGCCGCTTTCTCTGAAGCTCCGCTTCAATCGCGCACATATGGTGCTCGTTTAGCATCATCACCAGCTCCTATTTAAACTTCCACACTCTCACTGTCCGTTATTGTTGGTATATGTTGGTTCACGGCGGTCGTTGTTATCGCGCCTGCCGATGTTCATTCTATGCTTTTGCTGCACATCCCACGATCTCCCATGTGCTGTTCAGCGCCGCGCTTCTACTTTCGCCTCCCGTTCATCGCATAACATTTAACAACAAAAGGCATCTGTGCACTAACTAACAGCAGAGATTCACCAGTATACAATACAACACCTGTAGCAGCTGTAAGCCTTGATTTTTCCGCCACTTTCGCGAGTTCTGCACCAAGATAACCGACGTTAAATGGCAAATTTTTCGACATAACCGATAAAAAATGCTTAGAAAAAGCGAGAATTTGGCGGTTCCACTTCAAAAACGTCGACTTAATAGGGTTGTCGAGGTAACCGAGGTTGAGATAACCGGGTTCCACTGTATATATAATCCCCCCCTAAAGTTTTTTTTAATATATATATATTTACAATTTATTTATATTTTATTGCAGATATATTATGATATTGTAAATACTATTATATTTACTTTCATTTTATTGTTATCCTTCATCTAACCCTTATACTTTATCTAATTATCAATCCGTTTTTAAAATTAAGCTCTGATGCTGCTAGATCTCCGTGTGATGTTCTCTGGTTTACCTACTCCTTTTTAATAATTTTTCAGGACTTTCACTGTCACTTGACTACGAGCGAGGTGGTGGGCTATCTCGGCGGCCGATGGGACACTACAACACAGTGTAAGATTCCATCATCTGCCACACTGTAGATATATACGTATGACAACTTGTATTTGTCTCATTCATTTTATCAGTACATTAAAGAAAACCGCTTTTCTCTATTTCCTTCTGACAGTGCTCACGGTTTTACGAGCGTTTCCATGTCGCACACGATTGGGCGACAGAGACGCAGCACCTGCTGTAGAGGAGGAGGTCAGTGCAGACATCTCATCTTATTAACACACAAATTATTAGATGAGCAGCACAGTAGCATGTTCATCTCACAGCTTCAGGGTCTCATTTTAGCAGAGCTTTCTTGTTTTCCCTGTGTTCCTGTTTCCTCAGTGTTCTCTGGTTTACTTCTATTGTCCAAAAACATGCCAGTTGTTGATATCATTAATTTCTGTTGCCCACAGGTGTGTGTTTGTGTGTTTGTGTGTGTGTGTGTGTGTGTGTGTGTGTGTGTGTGTGTGTGTGTGTGTGTGTGTGTGTGTGTGTGTGTGCCCCTTTTGTTTTGCTTGTGATAGGCTATATGAATTCCTAACCCAGTCATTAGGGCTGCACAAGCCAGTGCACTCTTAGTGCCGGTCCCAAGCCCGGATAAATGGGGAGGGTTGTGTTATGAAGGGCATCAAGTGTAAAACATGTGCCAAATCAAACATGCAGATCACAAATCAGAATTTCATACCAGATCAGTCGAGGCCCGGGTTACCAACGACCACCACAGGTATCGTTAGCCAACAGGGTACTGGTGGAAATTGGGCTACTGTTGGCCGAAGAAGGAGAAGGAGAGGAGGAAGACGTCTACAGAGACAGCAGGGAAAGGAGCAGTGTATGAGAGTGGAGGTTCGAGTTGGTACTTTAAATGTTGGTACTATGACTGGTAAAGGGAGAGAGGGAGCTGATATGATGGAGAGGAGAAAGGTAGATATGTAGTGTGTACACAGGTGGACTATGTTCTACACAGGAGATGCAACCTGGAGGAGTTTGGAGACTGTAAGGTGCTGGCAGGGGACAGTGTAGCTAGACAGCATCAGATGGTGGTCTGTAGGTTGGTTTTGGAGGTAAAGAAGAAGAGGAGGAGAGTGAAAACTGGAAGAGGTTGGCAGCAGGTAAAGAGGGATGTGGCGAAAGCCAAGTCAAAGGCATATGATAAGCTGTATGAGAAGTTGGACAGAAAGGAAGGAGAAAAGGATTTGTAGGCCAGCAGAGAGACCGAGCTGGGAAGGATGTGCTGCAAGTTAGAGCAATAAAAGATGGAGATGGAAATGTGTTGACTAGTGAGGGGAGTGTGTTGAGAAGATAAAAGGGAGTATTTTAAGAACTGATGATTGAGGAAAAAGAAAGAGAAGGTGGGATGATGTGGAGATGGTGAAGCAGGAAGTGGAGAGGATTAGTAAGGGGGAAGTGAGTTCCTGGGATAGACTCTGGATATGGTTCCAGTGTTCCTGGAATGGACTCATGATAGGATATAGTATACCTGGGATAGACTTCAAATCTAACACTATGCTGATGTGGATAAAATGAATAATGAATGCGTGAACAAGATTGTCTCTCCTGACTAACGTGTGTATGCTTCTGCAGATTTGTCAGAACCTGTTCATGAGGGGTCTATCATTGGTGGGCTGGTACCACAGTCACCCGCGAGGTCCCGCCCTCCCATCGCTGCAGGACATTGATTCACAGATGGACCACCAACTCCGCCTCCAGGGCAGCAGTAATGGCTTTCAGCCCTGCCTGGGCATCATCTGTGGTAAGAAATAAACAGAAACTTTTACCCCATCAACAATTACACGTGTTTGAATTCATTTACGTGAATCATCTTTCATACAAGTCCATGCCAATGAGCGGTTACTAAAAAATCATTATACATTAGAAAAAGTGGATTAACATAAATTTGTAATTTGCCACTAAACTGCTGTCAGAGCTTCTGGCATAGAAACTTAATCCTCACCATTTGACCAATCAAAGTCCAGATTTCAGCAGAAGTGGAGTTGAGAGAGATGCTTAAGAAGTTTAGAACCAGGAAGTGTCCTTTGACCAGGATGTGCTTAGTATTCAGGCGATGCTTCCCTCTGGTGGAGCTGAGGGAAAATTACAGTTGGTACCCTTACATGACATCATTTGGTTTTGTTTGTTTGTTTGTTTGTTTGTTTTAGGTCCTTATTACCATGGAAACCAGGGTGTGGCGTCGACCATCACTCCGTTCTGGGTTGTTCCTCCTCCAGAAGTAAGTGTGGCGCACTTGAGCAACATTTCCAATACAGAAAAAGTAGCAATGTCGGAAAAGTTGTTCACTTTCCAGAGTCACGTGATTATAATAAGCTCACAAGAGACAGCAGTTGAAAAAGTGAGATTTTGTGAAATACAGGACTTTACCTTGCCCTTTCGCATTCTTTCTCTTCCATCTCTGTCTTAAAGCGTCTCTGTCTGTCTTTCTGTCTCACTGTCTGTCCCTGTCGCAAAATCTCTCTCTGTCTTTTTATGTCTCTCTATTTCGTTTTTTTGTCTTGCTGTCTCTCCCTGTCTCATAGTCTATTTTTCTGTCTCGACATCTCTCTCATCTTACTGCCTCTTTTACTGTCTTGCTGTTCTCTGTCTCTTTTTTGTCTCACTATCTCTCTTTTTCTCACTCTATCTGTCCTATTCCGCCATGCTGTCTTGTTGTCTCTTTTTTGACTCAATTTTTCTGTCTCTTAGCAAAGGCCGAATGATTACGGTATTCCAGTTGCAGTTGAAGTCACATACGTGCAAGACAACTTTCTCACTACAGACGTCCTTAATGAAATGGTACGGTCATTCAGCACCCATTGTGAGATTTGTAGGCGATATGATATAAGAATGGTTATGATTCGTGTACAGGTCTAGAGTCCAGTTTTATTTGTTTTTTTATTAAAGATATTTGCAAGTTTTTGTAAAAGGTTAGCAAACTGAATTACCAGTCTCAACTCTCATAGTATAGCAACAATATATATACAGAATATTGTATTTGTGAGTTCAGATTAGAACAGAATCATTATTATCACCTTCATCGTTCTTGGTTTTTGTGTGTTTATGTGAACTCTATGCAGATGATGCTGTTAGAGTTTTATCGAGCAGCTCCAGATCTGGTCAATTTTAATCAGATGTGGTGTTCTGATACATCAATACTGGACAAAATTAAGGTCTGTCAACACACAGCATAGCCACACACACACACACACACACACACACACACACACACACACACACAGAGAGAGCTAGGTGATATCTTGGTACAGAAAAATGTATTAGGGCTGTCAATCGATTAAAATATTTAATCACAATTAATTGCATGATTGTCATGAGTTAACTCGTAGTTAACCGCAACTTAGTCGCACATTTTTATCTGTTCTAAATGTATCTTAAATTAATAATTGTCAAGGATTTAATCCTCTATTCAATATGTGCATAGACAAATATGGATGCTTTATGCAAATGTATGTTATTATTAGTAAAACTATACTCAAGATAGAGCATGAAGACAAAGTTTTGTTTAAAAGTAATTATGGTGTTTTCAAATTACTTAAATCATCAGGACACCAACACGGAACTTTTGCTATGTTTCCACACGGACGGTTATAAATGCCGGATGTGCGCATCATGCAGATTTTTCGTGATAAAAAAATTATTACTACTATATCTGAGTAAAGAAAGGACGTCATGAATAAATGTGTGTTGTAATAAAGGTTTTAATTTCGCCTGTCCTTATATGTTTTCCTCATCTTACTGTATTTACATGCTCTGTTTCTCAGGCGTCCCTGAGTGGCCACGCCCCCAAAGACCAGGCCTACTCTCAAATCCTGGAGCACGTCTACAACCAGCTGCGCAACATGCAGTGATGGAAACGTCCTCTCTGTTTTCCTGATGCTTTCCTGGGCATCATCTGTGTGTGGGAACACACCCACAAACACACACTAAGGAACTGAGTGCTGTTGCATCATTATAGCTGCCTCATTCATTGCGAACACTCCATGAACATCTTCCATTTCTGTAGACTAAATTGTGTGAATAGTTTAGAATATAGAAGTGTTTTCTCTCATTTTTATCTAGATATTGCACACACACAATGTCACATGCAGCTAGTTTCCTAATTCGGAAAAGAATGTTGCACATCGTCTTGGAAAACGGTCACATTTGCGTTCATTTTCTTAACATACCTCATTTTATAACTTAAGTTGGAATATTTACTGTCGCAGGAAGTCAAGGTTTGATCATGTGTGGACTTTCTTCATGTCCCCCGTTTCCTCAGGGGTTTCCAGGTTTCCTTATTGTTCCAAACAAAAATCAGTAGGTGAGTTTAAATGGGTTTAAATCACATAAGATTGAATAGAGGGAAAGAAAAATGACACATTGTGCTGACATTTTGAAAGTCTTTGTGAGATTGAGGACAAGTTAATTCTTCATACACTTCATACATTACTGTATAAAGTAATGCGTATACAACATATTGAAATGGCCTCTTTAACACTCAATAAATAAAAGTACCAAACTACTATTTTTTACTCTTCTAGCTGTACTTTTAATTAGCTATTAGAGGAACGCTTAAAATTTAGATCAGTTTTTAACAATATTCATAAATGTTTATTTAAAGTTTTACTGAATTAAAGATGAATGTACACTGGCCTTTATTTCTGTGATCTTTAACACTTACTAACAAAGATTCACATCATAAGTTTTTAAGTAGTTCGTGAGTACGATTTTTGCAGAAAAAAATCCTTTTCAAATCCAGAAACACGAAACCTAATTCAGTTTTAAGACAGCTGAACACATTTTAGTTAATTTTTTGATTTATGTATTTATTACGTTATTTAATTTTGTCCCGTCATGTGCCACAATGCAGTTAGGAATCAGTGTGCTTGTATTTTTACATGCTATTCTTTTTACCACCTCAATAAACTAAAACAAACATCATTCCTCTTTTAAATCGCTTTAATTCTTTTTCCCCACATAAAAAAAACACGCACACACTGTAACAAAAATTTGTGATTCATTGTAACACTTTCACTTTTCTACTATAGATATTCAACTCAAAAATTATTTTATTGTTTTGTGTAAATATTGCGGAATATGAAAAGTGGAATCGGGCCTTCGTCTTTACTTTAGAGATCTAAGAAACGCCTATAGGATGAATCTGATTATAACTCACTACGAAAGAACACATATGGAGTTATGTCTTTAACAAAAAAATGTTAAACTAGCCAAAATATGATTCCTTTTTCTGATTGTCCAGAGTAGCTACATTTAGCCTTGACGAGGTAGTCACCTGGAATGATTTTTAATTCACAGGTGTGCCTTATTAAGGGTTCATCATCATCATCAGTCGTACAGAGTACATAGCCAAATGATTGTATTAGATGTGGTCTTCCAGAGACTTGAACATAAAATGTTAATGCTTTGAAAATGGCAAAGTAGCAGCAAGATCGAAAGGCATCATTTAGCTGTCACTGTGGAAACACAAGCTACCTAGAATTTTAAGAATAGACTGTAAAAACAATGGGTTTTTTGACAAATTGATTGTTTTTAATTTTATTTGGAAAACCAAAAGCTGGTAGAAGAATCGTTGACGTTTTCCTACGTTTTCCACATGTCTGGATTTTACATGTAAAAATGTAAGCAGGCGAGAGAGAGAGAGAGAGAGAAGAGAAAGAAATAAAAATGGTCCCTGTCTTCTGGCTGATGAAATACAGCCAATACTATTTAGCGAATTCTCTAATTAGTTTACTAATTCATTAATTAGTATTTAGCAATTAGTGAATTCAATCAGTAGATGCACCGTTTAATTGCTTCAGGTGATTCATGGTCCTGTGATTAGACTTTTGGATGATTTAACATTCATTTATTTGCTGTAAGGCAAGCGCTGTGATTTAGAGTGTGTGTGTGTTATGCAAATGACTTGCTAATTACCTTCATTAGCTTTCACTACTGACCGTCACCTTGCACCTTACCCGGCTGCTGACTGCTTACCCTCATCCTCAACACTAAGAAACAGATTATGTCAGAAACAACACACTCATTTGCATATTAATTAGATCATAGTGATTTATTTGATGACGCTTGTAGATATGCCATGTGTGTCTAAGGCAGGGTTTTGGGATCCCGTCAGGCCTTTGGCTGTTATACATATATATGTCCACTAGATGTCCCCATTTCACCGATGTGACTGCATTTCTCATTGTCTCTACATTCCTTGTGTCAGTTTCTTTGCTTTACATTGTGGCTCTTTGTGTAATGTTTCTCTTTGGAAAAAAAGATCTATTAGCTTTTTCCTTTTAAATTGTTTTGACTCTAGATTATTTTCTGCCTTGTGGACTTTACTTAATTTTTTTACTTTAAATATATGTTGGAATTGACCCTGCTGTCACTTGACAATTAACTATAATACAGTCGGCCCTGACAGTCTATAACTATAGAAAACTCAATCCTTAAAAAGGTCTGATGTGCAGGAGAATGCAGCATTGAACTGCATACATTATTCCCATAGAATTTTCCCAGATTCCGTTTTACTTCTGAAATATATAAAAAATCCTTTAACATGCCTTATCAAAATTCAGAAGTGAAGATTTATTTTTTAATAATTAATGAAAATGTAATGACCAAATTAGCTGTTCTTTTCACCAGGGACCTATTACATGTCAAATAATATAATGGTCAACGTTTGTACTTTTACTGGAGTATAAACATTAAAAGAAGCAATTTTACTGATGTCGTATTTAAACATTATTAATACTTTTAATTACTTGTTTGTTTGTTTTTTATACGTATTCACAAAACTCATAAATAAAATAAAATAATCTCAGGACAAATAATTTTTTATGCATTTATTTATGTAAAAGATGGGGGAGAAGCAAGTACAAATATTCAGGTTTACAGGGTGTTTAGGAATAATAGGATACTGCAGATATTTATTTTTTTCCTTCAAGACAAACCAGTTTTTTTTTTTTTTTTACAAACTAAAACATACATTAGCAAGCTACCATATAGAGCTCACATGCAAATAATTAAAAAACGAAGATACATAGAAAAATAATAATACTAAAGAAGACTACCAGAATAAATTCTTCATGTGGGTAAAATTATTCTGGTACTCTACTGGATTAGACAGAAAAATAACTTTTATTTATTTTTAAACTGTAGTGTTGCTGCGAAGGCACATCTGTACTCATGCTTGTACGTCTGTACACAGCTCATGCCGAAGCCAGAAACACACCGAGCCCTTTTTTATTTGATTACAGACCAAAGGAAAGAGGGAAAAAAATAACACGGTGCTGAAAGTGGGAATCGTTTGGTGTCCTAGCTTTCTTTTTCACTTGTGTCAGGCACACGATCCACTTTGTATCATGTTGAATAGAAATTTATCACAAACCCACACACTGTAAACAGGACAGTTAAAAATGTTAACACTTGACTAGGACAAGCAAAAGACACGACAATCATGCAGGACGCTTCTGCAGCACGTCGCAAAAAAAAAAAAAAAAGGTTAGGGTCCTACATCTGAAAAACCCCTGATCCTGGAAAGAGATCTAATCCATGTTGTGATTTTGACTCCCTATTTCATTATTTTCTGTCGATAATAGCATGTAGACTTGTGTGACAAGATTTGATAATCCAGAAGTCGCAAAATAAAAATGAGCATTTTTGTTATTTCAGGTGTAAAAATGACATCAGCTGTAGCGATGGTGAAAACGATTTGTTTTTTGTTGTTTCTGCCTTAATGCTCAGTAAACAATAAAAAAAAAAGAATGTTTTTTTCTACATATGTTAATGAGATGTCTGATGTTCAGCAATTTTTTTTTAATGTTCTCCTCCTGCTCTGAAATGTTACACAGTGTCTCAGAGCTATCTTGTGAAAGCATGAAGCAAACAAAAATCTTTTTCTGAAATCATAAAAAAATGATCATATTTGTTATTGAAACTATTTGACATTTCACTGTAGGCCTTTGTCGAGCTTTTAGGTCAAACACCCCCCCCCCTCCAATTTTCTTCTTATTGTGTAACTAATTGTATACATATCTAATGTTAGTTAGGTCTAATCTAATGCACAGCTCACAATGCTAAAATTTATTTCACATTCATGACCTGATCAAAAATGATCATTATGAAGATCACACTGTGTTACATGGACCTAAGAAACTTGGGTAGGACAGGAGTTTTTTATTGAATTTAAAAAAAAAAAAATAGGTTTTATAGGTTTGCCTACGATGCAGCTTGTAGAATTTCCGGCTAGTTTTGATCAGAGGACTATTTAGCAGCCACGACCAAAGAAATCAACACAAATGTCACACAATTGTTTCAGGATCATCTTTCATCTAGAAAAGCCCAAAATCTTACAACGTGTACCGGGAATTATATGCAAATTAGCTTCTGTAGCATTTTATTCCAGAGAAAGGGGAAATGTTTTTTTTAGTACTCCTTTAGTACTCTTTGTTAAATTTACATTTAGGCAGACAACTTAGTTATCTCACTTATGGATTGAAGTTTAAGGGTCTTACTCAAGGGCCCAACAGTGACATCTTGGAACTCACAACCTTCAGATTAAAAGCCAAACATCTTATCCACTGCTTCCACTTGACAATTTCCAAATTTATGCTGCTAGTATGCGAAACACTAAAATGTGGAAATTCGATCTAAGCATAGAGATGATCGTTATATCACACAAAGACCACTCAGAATTTATGCGTTCTTTGATGAGTTACAAAAACTTTTGCTGTATACTTGTGTTGGTCAAAATAACAATGATAATAGGCTGTTACGGTGATAAATATCGGCATTTGATGTTTCTGCTTCAGGGCTTATATGTGTGTGTGTGTGTATGTGTGTGTGTGTGTGTGTGTGTGTGTGTGTGTGTGTGTGTGTGTGTTCAGGGGGGTAAACAGCAAGACACTGCCAGCAGTATCATCTACAGAGTTTTTCAGAAGCAGAAAGGCGTTAAAGCAGCAGCAACAGCGCAGAGCGTTTTGGCCGTTTTTCTTGCACACGCACATTCATGTTAACTCTCAAATCGGTGTAGTGTGGAGATCTTTCTCCTCCAAAAAAATAAACATTTCGAGGAGCCGGTGTAGTGTTGTTTCAAGTTCTAACATGCAGAAATGTTAAGGTTCCGTAAACACAATTCTCGTTATTCCCGGGCTGTAAGACGGCATGCTTTTTTAATTCCCTTGCTCATCACGCCACATGCAGTCCGTTTGGCACCTTAACACAGTGAATCGGTGTGTAAGAAGTGGTGTATTTTCCAGACTATAACTGTGACCTTTGTATCGAACACGTATCGGATTGCTTGTTGCATATGATTTGCTTTACATTGATGATGCCGGTAAAACAGGACTTCCACTCCCTCTACTGGCCAGGTCTAGTATCGTCCTGTTTCTGTAATTCCGTACTGGTTTATTTTCTTGTGCGGAAGCAAAAAATCTGTAAAGCTTGAATGTTTACTGAGGAGGTGAAAAAATAATAATAATAAAACCTGTAATTTTCCATATATCAGAGCTCTGTCTAATCCCCCCACCTCCCCAATTTTGCATAAAGTATCAAATATGTGAATAAAATAGATGCTTGTATAAATAATAAACGTTAATTTTCCATATAAAGTCGTTATCTTGCAGCCTGACTGCTGAATTCGAACACATTAATAGTCTGGAAAATAGGATAAGAAAACCACTAAAGTGTGCACTCCTCCTGTCCATCACCTTCACTCTTATCTCTTCTGTTATCCAAAGCTCGGGACACATCACTTACTTGTCTTACTTGTGTGTGTAACACGCTTCTTTAAAAACACTTCTGTGTGTTATTTTGTATTTGAGAGTGTTAGAAGTGTGAGTTGTGAAGCTCCTGTATGTGTGTATGTGTGTGTGTGTGGCTCAGGAACGCTACACAATGAGCGGCTGAAACACTAGCAGCCCACAGTGCCAAGTCAACGTCTGAAAGGTCCTTCAAATCACATCCTGACCAGCAGGGGGCAGTCAGGCAACATCTGGGTCAGTCAGAGGATCTTGAATGTACAGTAGGAAAATATTATTCCCCCCCCCCCGGATTCGATTACAGTATCGGGATTTGGGATCCCTGCTCCTAAATATACACTAATGGAAGATTTTTTTAAAAAAGTTTATGAATTTATAAAATATTAATTTTTGGTAATTCTTGATTCCTAAGTGTAGCCTTAAGCTTTAATAAACTCTGAGTGAAGAAAATATAACATCGTGGAAGACATTTTTAGAATCCCAATACAGTCGATTTGTCAGAGGTTTGTTTGCATTTTTTTTTTTTGTTTCAGTGCTATTGTTTACAGAATCTTTAAAGATGGTTTGAAACTTTTCTGAAGTAGTGACATTCTCAGAACCAAAAAAGCGGCATATATCTAACTGATCACAATGAGAAATAAATGTGGCCACACCCCCTGTGCTGCACTGTGACATAAGGCTGATGTGAGCCACTAAATTTTGAAATGGTTCGATCAGTCGGAGTTGTGTTTAAGTGCCAGTTTCGGTAAAAGTTAACATACGGTTTATAAAAGTGCGTTAACGTCATGTTAGTCCGTCTGACTTCTTCTATGAGGTTTAAATCGGTCAATCGTCAAGTCATTCGTCCGTTTGTCCGTCCGTCCTTCCGTCCGGTCCTTCCTTTCTTCTTCTGGAATGTGAGAAGAAAAAGTTTTTTTCTTCATAAGAGGTGAAAGTGCCAGAGTTCGAGTGCTGACATGGATGGTTCCGTCCATTCCCTCTTTCGCTGTCTTTCTTTCTCTCACTCTTTTATCTTCTGTCCCGAAAATTAGCGAGACAGCGGGACGATCACCTCGACATAGTTGCGTGGGAAGAATCCTGATTGGCCGCGTAGAGTGCCTTCGAACCAGTTCTCATCGATCTGGCTGGTCAGAGTGATGATGTCGCCCTCACGGAAGCCCAGCTCTCCCTCGTTCTCAGGCTCAAAGTCGTACATGGCTTTACAGCACGGCTGCTCTCCAGGAGCTACACACACACACAGTGAAAAATATTAGATGACAGGTCAGTTCAGGTCAACACTGGAGTTACAAACTCGTTCGACCTCCTCTGATGTTTGAGTTTGAACGCTCTGTTTGTGTGTGTTGGAAAAAAAGAGTTTTGGTGTTAATTTTTCGGTATCATCCATGACCAACTCAATTCACTGCTGCAGTCTGAATCATACAGTACACAGATGCGATTCCTTCACAAACATGCATGCATGAAGCTAAAGCTTCTATTGTTCATATCACTGTACAAAACCCAAGGACAGCAGACATCCTTCTGAAAGACCTCGACCCAAAAACGAATCCACATTTAAGTAAATGGTATGTTTAAATAACATGCTTTAATTCATTAACCATCTTGAATTCTCTTCCCATTTAAGGTAAATAAAACACAGTAAACATGATAACGGAACAATGATCCCGTTTCGATTTGCCAGATCCTTATTTTGGCTGATGCACAGCTCTTAAAACTGCCAAGTAATTTGCATCTGTTTTAAATCAGTGGAAGTGCTTAGACAGCAGCTGTGCAGCAAGAGCAGGCAAGTGGGAAGTGTGTTAGTGAAAAGAATACAGACTCAACCTCACTGCAGTCACTGTGTTACTGTTACGAATCTGCAGCAAATAAATTAATGTTATGATTTAACCCCTTTTACTGTTGTGAATGAACCCCACTACAATCACTGTGCTAATGTGAAGTTCTAACCCCTCTACAACCACCATTTTACTGTAAAGATTTAACCCCACTGCAGTCACCTTGTTACTGTTACAACTGAACCCCAGTACAGTCAACATGTTACTGTTACAACTGAACCCCACTACAGTCACCGTGTTACTGTTACAACTGAACCCCACAGCAGTCATTGTGTTACTGTTGCAAATGAATCCCACTACAGCCACTGTGTTACTGTTACATCTGAACCCCACTACAGCCACTGGTACTGTTACCTCTGAACCCCACTGCAGGCACTTTGTTCCTGTTACAACTGAACCCCACTGCAGTCACTGTGTTACTGTTAAACCTGAACCCCACTGCAGTCACTGTGTTACTGTTAAACCTGAACCCCACTGCAGTCACTGTGTTACTGTTAAACCTGTACTCTGCAGTCACTGTGTTATTGTTACAACTGAACCCCCATTGCAGTCACTGTGTTCCTGTTACAACTGAACCCCCACTGCAGTCACTGTGTTACTGTTACAACTGAACCCCCACTGCAGTCACTGTGTTATTGTTACAACTGAACCCCCACTGCAGTCACTGTGTTACTGTTACACCTAAACACCACTACAGTCACCGTGTTACTGTTAAAACTAGAACGCACTACAGTCACTTTGTTACTGTTATGATTTAACCCCACTACAGTCCCCATGTTACTGTTACAACTGAATCCCACTGCAGTCAGTGTAATATTGTTAAGTCTGAACCTTACTGCAGTCACTGGGTTATTGGTACGACTCAACCCCACTGCAGTCACTGTGTTAGTGTTATGACTCAACCCCACTGCAGTCACTGTGTTAGTTACGACTCAACCCCACTGCAGTCACTGTGTTAGTGTTATGACTCAACCCCACTGCAGTCACTGTGTTAGTTACGACTCAACCCCACTGCAGTCACTGTGTTAGTGTTATGACTCAACCCCACTGCAGTCACTGTGTTAGTTACGACTCAACCCCACTGCAGTCACTGTGTTAGTTACGACTCAACCCCACTGCAGTCACTGTGTTAGTGTTATGACTCAACCCCACTGCAGTCATTGTGTTAGTGTTTTGGTGTTAGCATAAACTATGACCCTGCCACTGAGCCATGTGCCAATATTATTGATATTTCTGTGTTTAATTACATTCAGTATTTCGCAGAAATTAATTAATTAATTAAGGAACACGGGAAGTAAGAAAGGGCTGAAGTAAGAAAGGGCTGAAAGATTGACACGGCAGGAGAGAGGAAATAAACTGTTTGCAAAGAAGGAGGAAAATGGAAACGGAAATAAAAAGGAGGAAGGAAACAAAAGAAAGAAGGAAATGAGAAAGAAAAGTAAAAAAGGACAAAAGGGCAGACAGGACAGAAGAAAAGACAGCTGAGAAGGATGTAGAAAACAAGATTTAGGGAGGAAAGTAAGAGAGGACAGAAAGCTGGACAAAGAAAGAAGAAAGGAGGAAAGATAAAAAAAGAATGCCAGGAAAGATTAAAAAAGAAAGAAAAGAAGGAAGAAATGAAAGGCAGAATGAGAGGGAGCAAATAGTTTTGTTTTGGTTTTTTTTTTTAATGCAAGATCAGGAACAGTGCATAAAAAAAGAGACCAATTCCATTGCAGCCATCCTTCATCCTGTATAGAACACATGATATGATGGATGTTATCAGTGATGGGCAAACGGATATACTGTAATTTCTGGACTATAAAGCGCACCCATATATAAGCTGCACCCACTGAATTTGACAAAGATTTTTATTTTAAACATAAATTAGCCACACCTGTCTATAAGCCTCAGTCTACACTGAAACTAATGAACTTTACAAAGGCTTTAACAGGAGACAGTGTCTGTTACACGGTGTAACGGGTGAAATATGTTGTGCTTCCTTTAGGAGCATAGCGGCATTTTGGGAATAGCCTGGCGCCGCATTTTATCTCTATTACTGCATGTGTGGAGACCGAGGAATATGTCCTTTTTATTATCTGATGCTCATTTCTACGTTTCTTTGACTAACCCGTAACGCTGTTGCCAAGAAAAATAAAAAAGCACGAGTTTTGGAAACCTGTCTGTGCTTATATGATTTCTGTTGTAACTGGAGTTAACGAGCTCTCCCTTCACCCAGACTCAACGCGTTACAGCAGCTTGTATCTAAACAGTAGCCGACCAAGAAAGTCACTGTTTACTGTCTTCCTCCTTTCCTTTCACAACTATTTCTCTCGGGAGTTTATATTTTGAGCCGTGCAGCTCAGAACACAGGTGAGGTGCGTTTTTTTGTTTCCGTTCAAAAATGACATTGGTTTAATGTTATGGGGTTCAGTTTTTTGGCTTGAAGTTTGTGAAACCGGGAAAAACCCAGGAAAAATAATAAATAAGCTGCGGGGTTCAAAACGTGGGAAAAAAGTAGCGGCTTATAGTCCGAAAAATTCAGTAATCACTACTTATATTATACTGTGGTATGATGATAAATGCTGCAGTTAGATTTACTGAATCTATTAAAAGGATCACTGCTTCTAGTACAAAAACGGAATAATAGAAAATGTGACGGATATTTATGTGTACACTATAGTGTGTTGTAATGTATAAATGATTATTGGCACATGACTTCAGCTATTAAGCCAAGACACACACACACACACACACACACACACACATTCTCTGTCTCTGCTTATCCCCACTCTCCTCTTCTCGTCCTACATTTCCGTGTAACCGTGCGAAATCTTGGGCGTGGAGTTCGAGAGTAACACTTGGCTGTACTGAAGAACTCTAACATCCAGCATAGCTCTTATCAACACAATGACTTGACTTTGGAACGAGTCCACAAGCTGCAGAGCAGAAGGAACTCCGCTGTGCTTCACAGTGCAGAATGCTATTGTTTAAAGAGTATGTTACTGTAAATAAACCAATCGACCAAGACGTGTTAATTTTCCACGTTCGTACGTGTGACATGGAGTCGTGATTTTAGCATCTTGGCCGAAATTCTGTCAATTCTATACAAATGAAACCGCAATATTACGGTCAGAGTGAACGACTTTCTGAAATAACCAAATGAATTACTTGCGCTCGCAACTTTTATTGCTTGCCTGCGATTAGATCCTGTTGAACGCCACACTCTTAAACCACAGCGATTCTCACGGCGTAAAAAAAAACAAAAAAAAACAAGCTTTCACTTCATCTGTAATCTGTTTAATAAAGAAGGGCGTATTTTTTTACCTATTTATAGTTGCACTGAACCGCTGTTTTCCCAGCAGCCTCTTTCTAATCTTTGTTTCTAAAACTATTCATGTAACCTTGATGTTATCTCATTGTCTCGTTTACAAGCTTACGTTAAATGCCACTTCGGTTTCAACGACGATAAATAGAAAAACAAATCTTAAAAGTAGCATGCAGCTAAAGCCTAGCACAGCTAACTATGACAGAATGACCATGTCTGAGATTTAGACTAAAGGAGCCTACAAAAGATAATTTCAGCAGGTCACTTGCTAATATGAATGTAAAGGAAATCCTCACAGGTATCTTGCGTGTTTAGGGGCAGGGGGTGTGGCCTAATGATCGTGGGTAATCTGTACCTAAGTAGTCATTGGTATCGTCAAAACGTCGAATTGTTGCTGTGAGAATTGATATCTCATAAAAAGTTTTTGGAGACTCAAGACGCTCTGCTCTAAGCATCTAATGATCCTGATCGATCCTCATTCATTTCCCCCTTAAACACACACACACAGACACATGCACACGTTTACACACTCCTCAGACTCACTCGTTCTGGGTTTCCACACCGATCTGCTGCGCTTGATCAACTGATCTGATGATGTCAGAGTAGGAAAAACACAAACAAAGCAAAACAAGGTCATGGAGTGATGAGAGGAGGACAGCTGCTGCCTTCTCGTCCGGCCATCACTCACTCTCTCTCTCCCACACGCACACAAATATACTCACACACACACACGGCCAGGCGGCGGTATCACACCCTGCCACCAACCCATAACAACACACACACACACAGTGTACATTGTCCCTTTCTCTCATCATCAATTTGTATAGGAGAAAAAAACAAACAAACAAAAAGTAAGATAATAAACCGCGGAACTGGCGTCGCGTGTAAGAAATAAAAAGCACCGTGCTGTGCTGGAAAAATAATCAACAACAGTCAGAGTTATAGTTCCTGTAACACAACGTCTTAAAAATGTTTTTACTCCTCGATAGATTTTTTTTTACTTATTAAAGAAAGTTATACCTTTTTTTTCCATCCATTTATAGTTTAATTTAAATTATATCTATATTATATATCTTCTATTCCTGGTTGGGTATTTGCGTTTGACTTTTATTTCTGTAAAGTAAGATAACGCAATATAAACTTCTTCTGTCTTGGTCCTTCACTTGTACATACATCAAGCATACATCAAGCTATGCTATGTTTCCGAAGAAATGCACACAGTCGTATCTGAAGCAGCTGGGGTAGGTGAACAGGGGTCACATGACTTACTTGTGGTGCGGATGGGTGGAGGAGCAGAGGTGGGTGTGAAGCCTCCGTTGGACTGCTCGTTTTCAAATTCGAAGACAGGTTTGGGTTTGGGGACGTACTCTTTGCGGGGACGGGACTGGGCTTCGTGAATCCTAAATGTGCGCACACACACACACACACACACACACACACACACACACACACACACACACACACACACACACAAGAATAAAATGTTGACATATCATTATGCCTTGTTATATGCATCTCTGTCTATATCTGTTCTACTGTATCTCACAAAAGTAAATACACCCCTCACATTTCCGCAAACATTTTATTATATCTTCTCAAGGGACAATACTAAAAAAAAAATTAACTTGGATATATTTTAGAGTAGTCAGTGTGCAGCATGAATAGTGGTATAGGTTTACTGTCCTCTGAAATAAACTCAACATACAGCCATTATTGTCAAAACAGCTAGCAACACACTCACACAGTGAGTACACCCTAATTAATAACAGCTGTACATCATAGCTGAACATGACCCCCCTGTTTAGAAACTGGTCCAAACAGCAGTTTTTCAACATAATAAGTATGTCTCCAGACCTTTAACCCTCTGAGCACCTGTCGGGCATCCTCAAGCAGAAGGTGGAGAAGCTCCATGTGTCTAACATCCAGCAGTTCCTTGATGTCATTTATGGAGAAGTCAAAGTGGATCCCAGCAACAACCTGTGCAGCTCGGGTGAATTCCATATTTAGGAGGTTTAAAAATCTGACTGTAAATCTGGATAGTAAATATGTACTGCTACACAAGCTGCACACTGACTACTCTAAAATATATCCAATTCTCATTTCTATAGTATTGTCTCTTGAGGTGGACAATGATTGCTGAAATGTGACGGGTGTACTCACTTTTGTGAGATACTGTATATGCAGGGTGTCAAAGCATTGGGTTGATTTTTGTTTTGAATGTTTGTACAGACCATGATGTACCTGAGAATGGAAAAAATCTATAAATCAATGAATCAACCTCCCTATCCTCCTATCCATCCATCAATCTATCCATCCATCTATACATCCATCAATCTATCCATCCTATATTGAAAAAATTGTCCATTACTTTGTAAAAACCTTTTTATTTCTGTAATAATAATAATCAGTTACATTTTGTAATTTAATTTAACTCTATTGTGTCCTTGATAAACTACAACACACACACACACACACACACACACACACACACACACACACACACACACACACACACACACACACCTGTCTTTCAGTTTGTCAGAAAGTTCCTCAAGAATCAGTACAGCCTGTCTGTGATACTGTAGCTGTGCCTCCACCAGGAACGAAAGCTGGCTCACCTGCTCTATCTGTGGAGAGAAACACACACACACACACAAACACACACATGCATAGTATTAGAACCCCTTTTTTGCGAGATAAGTCTCAAACAGACACACACCTATACAGACACACAAACATTCCTTCTCCACTTTTAAAAAAAGCAACCACTTTCTTTACAGTTAACCGAGTAACTTCCTGTACTACAACAACAGAGGGGAAACACACACTCAATGCCTTCAATCAGATATCTGTCAGTATTAATGCCTCTTCAGTTATTAATTTCCTTATGATCACAACTGTCAGTGCAGTGCTCTGATGATCCAGTAGGGGGCACTTTGAGCTCTGAAGGGACAAAAGCCAGGAAAGAAAAACAAATCAATGATCTTCCTTCAGTCTGTGACAAAAGATCTGCTGCTCTAGAACTTTAGAAAAGTTTGGGCTGTAACTAATCCGCTGTAATGACACACAGCATGCCGGAGTACCCTAACACAAAAATCTCAGAACAAAGTCCACAGAGATCAGAGTCAAACTGTGAGCAGGCAGCAGTGGAGCAAACAAAGCCCTGAACTATAACACTGGAATTTGATTGGTCAAAAGGTGATAAATTTACTGCTGCTACTATTTTCAATATCACACGTTTATTTTGTAGTGTAGTGACTTTAGTTTTCGGAAGGGGGCTCCAGTTCAGAGCTTTGTAACAGTCAGTAAAATTCAGTTTTTATGAAACTCCTTAATTTAAGTTCAGGTGGAATGTTTAGTGCATGTTAAAGCGATGGAGTGATTACAATCAAAACCATTGAGGCATTAGAAAAAAATGTTGCGAAAATTTTTTTCTCTTACATCAGTCTCCAGCAGGTTGTACATGCTGATCTCCGCCACCTCTTTGGACTCGTGGAATTTCTCCAGCGCCTGCTTCACCTCCTCATCAGGGATTTTACCCATGCGCTTTTTCTTGTAGTCGTAATCCAGACGACGTCCTTCCAGTTTTTTCAGGTGATGCTGCAGGACAAAACCACACATACACCCACAATTACCACCCACTCATTATCAAGTGTATTTATTTTCAGGTGCTTTTCGACTACAAGGGAATTATTTTAAATAAAAAGGTAATTAAAAAAAATTAAAAAATTAAAAAATAAATAAAATAATAATAATAATAAATAATAATTGTTGGTTCGTCCAGTTACTTTTGGGCTTGTGAAAAAAAGCAAAGCACGTCATTCATTTTTTAAATTATTTTTTATTTGTCTAATTCCTAAACTATGTATGACAACTTCGAAAGAAATTAATTTTAGATCCAGTGCAGTGATGTCTAAATACTTATGGAACCAACTGTTTAAAAGGCTACACGTATCTTTTACAGTTGTTACATGGCCTTGCTCTTGTCACAGCTGGGAAAATGTGAACACTTCCTTTTTGGTCTAAAAAAGCAGTCTGGTATAAAAATGAAATATGGATGGAATGAAAAAAAAATCCAGCTTCTGTGACTGTGATAATAACTCCTACCCACTTCTTATAAACCAGTGATTTGTGGTGTTGATTTAGACTCTAAAACCTGATTGGCTCTTATAATTATTTAAAAATCAAAGAAATGTTACTTTGTATTGCTTTTACTATATATATATATATATATATATGAAACTCAAATGCTCCTTTTCAGCTATAAATTTTTATGTGTTTTATAAGAAGCTAGCTTGACGTGTTAAATTAATGAATATTTTGACATAATTTAATAAAATTAATGGCACAGCCTATGAAAGAATGTCACGCACGAACCATCGTTATTATCAAAGCAAGAATCGAGGCGACGATTTTTCTCACTGATATGTAACTCAAAGGTTAATTGTTAACCCTGGTTAAAGTACACTACAGTGGTGTGAAAAGGTGTTGGTCCCTGATTTCTTATTTTTTTGCATGTGTCACACTTTAATGTTCAGATCATCAAACTAATACAAAAATTGTAAAAGATAACACAAGTGAACACAACATGCATTTTTTAAATGAAGGTTTTTATTAATGAGAGAAAATAAAATCCAAAACCACATGGCCCTGTGTGAAAAAGTGTTTGCCCCCTAAACCTAATAACTGGTTGGGCCGCCCTTAGCAGCAACAACTGCAATCAAGTGTTTGCGATAACTTGCAGTGAATCTGTTACAGCGCTGTGGAGGAATTTTGCTCCAATCATCTATGCAGAATTGTTGTAATTCAGCCTCATTGGAGGGTTTTCAAGCATGAACCGCGTTTTTAAGGTCGTGCCACAGCATGTCAGTAGGATTCAGGTCAGGACTTTGACTAGGCCACTCCAAAGTCTTCATTTTGTTTTTCTTCAGCCATTCAGAAGAGGACTTGCTGGTGTGTTTTGAATCATTGTCCTGCTGCAGAACCCAAGTTCGCTTCAGCTTGAGGTCATGAGCAGATGGCCGGACATTCTACTTCAGGATTTTTTGGTAAACAGCAGAATTATTGGTTCCATTTATCACAGCAAGTCTTCCAGGTCCTGAAGCAGCAAAACAGCCCCAGACAATCACACTACCACCACCATATTTACTGTTGGTTTAGAAATGGCTTTATAACCTTTTCCAGATTGATAGATCTCAATTACCATTTGGTCAGCACACTATAACAGCACATAGACACTCAATGTGGATTCTTTTGTCCATATACTGTATGAGCAGTGTGAAACAAGAAAAGCTAGGATTAGGAATCTAATTTCACCTGTATCTCTCTCAGGTCCTTGTCACACAGGCTTTGTAAAGGGTCTATAAAGTTCTGCTTGACGTCGATGTCCAGTGAGTCCTTCACCTCAGCGAGCCTCTTCATGCTCTCGCCAGCATCCACCAGCGCCGCTCCTACAGTGACAAAAAAGCCAAGCTGATTATCCGCTGTCCTGTATCACCATTAACCAGTGTTTTATTGCTTCAATACCACAGTAATTTTTCAAATGACTCACAAGGATCGACCTGTTGCTATGGAAACCCAGATGTTTTACAACTAGCGCATTAATCTAAATCTGTGCCTTTGCTGCTGTTATGGAAAATTTTATTAAAATGTCTCGACCAATCAGAATCCAGAATTTAATAAGGGTTTAAATGAAATACAATATAACCTCATTTAGGATTATTTATAATTAAAGTAATTTACTTATTCAGTCCAGAAAGAAAATCAGCATCGAAGCTTCTTCTGCACAAAACATCATTATTCATTTCTAAGAAGACATAAGGACACAAGTGTCAGCATCTCCATGGAAACAAAGTGAGTGAATACAACAATCCTCTCCGATTTAACTGCCCACTTTGGCCTATATTTAACTTTCAGGAAACTGTATTAGATTTAGTCATGATTATTACTGAAGAAAATAATTTTTCATACATACGGCTGTAAAAAAAACAAAAACAAAAAACTGAGCTCCATGGGTTTTTTATTAAATTCAAAGTTCATTATTGTTTTATTTATAATTCTGGTCAGAATTCTGCTCATGGCTGGACCAGAAGCAATACCCTTCATGAAAATCAACCAAATAGCTCTGTCTAAATGTGTTACAGGATGATGCTATGGATTATCACCTTATACCATACCATGGTCACTTACCAGCATTACCTGCCAGTGATGTCTGCAGAGCAAATTCCACTAATTCCACAAAAAAGGTTATTTCAAAAAGAGCTCATTAATGCTATAACTCTACTGCTCCAAATCACACACAGAGATTAAAAAGTTTAACTGTATGTGTTTGTGATAATCACTTGTGTCTGTGTTGTGTCTCTACTAATAACAAAGCTGTTCTTTTCCAGTTCTTCAAATTCGTCTTGTGCTTTGAGACACTTATTCAAAATCACTCCTGTGTGGTTTCACAAAAGATGACAAGCTGCTTTTTTTGTGTCTTAATAACAGAAGCAAAGAAAAGAGCCTGGTGAGGGAAGACATGCTCTGCTATAATGGATGCAATACTGGGTTCGAAATGTTTGAAAAAGTGCGATGCGTCATTATTTTTTTATCAATAAAATGTTATAATGATTGGCAAATGACTGTGGTGGAAGGGGAATAAAACATATAAAGATGTGGTTTTATATTAAAAATTGATATATTATCGACTGATGGCTTTCCTGTAACTGCATCCCTTGGTGTGTGTTATTCCAAACACCTACAGTATTCTAAAACGGTGGAAAACGTTGTAACACTGTAAGCAATTATTTATTTCATTTGGACAGTGAGGATGGAATGCGGTTATGAAAAGTGCTGCAGAAAAGAAACTGACGTCTGCTCGTTATTTAGAAGCGTGTCTAAAAAAAAGAACAAAAGATACTTGATAAAAGACATAGACATAAGACGCAAAAAATCGCCAAATATTGTAATTAGTTACGGACACTTTTGGAGTCAAATGTCTGAACAATGTGACTGATTCATTTTCTAGCACAGCAGTGTGGGTGTTTGAGTAATGTGAGTGTGTGTTGTGAGTGTGTGTGAGGTGTATATGTGTGACGTGTGTGTGAACTCACCGAAGTTGGTTTCCTCCCCGAGGTCACGGCCATATTTGCCCATGCATTCTCCCAGCAGCCCCTCTGCCTGGGGGTATCCAGGGCTTTTCACCTGCCCTCGAATCTTGGACATGGTGTTCAGCATGGAGAGCTTGGCCCGGGATGCTGACAACACACACACACACACACACACACACATTGAAACTAATGAATGATATGCTAGACCTACACGATATGAACAAAATTTGTGGACACATGACCATACGATTGGTTTGTGTTTTTTGAACATCTGATTCCACATTTAGGGCACATTTGCTGTTCGAAATTCCGAAACTCTTCTGTGAAGATGTTGCACTATATTTTGAAGTGTGCTTGTGGAGATTCTTGCTCATTGAGCCATACAAGCTTTAGTAAATCAGGTACTGACTAGGAAGTAGAAGATCCTATAGTTAAGATGTTGGACTTATGGTTGAAAGGTTGTGAGTTTAAACTGCACCACCACCAAGCTGCCACTGCTGGGCCCTCAACCCTCACCTGCTTAGTTGTATAAATGTTTTCATAAAGTCACCCTGGATAAGGGTGCCTTTCAAATACCATAAATGTAAATATATTGATAGTGATTGATATATTGAGTGAGAAGACCTGGGGTGCAGTCATTCCAAAAGTGTTCAATAGGGTTGAAATCAGAGCTCCACTTATGATCTTCCACTCCAACCCATTTAAACCAGTACCCCACAGAGCTGGCTTTGTGCACAGGAGAATTGTCATGCTGGAATGGGTTTGAGTCTACTAGTACAAGTAAAGGGAAAAATTTGTGGCAACAGTTACAGGAACACATATGATCACATACTTTTGAACATATAGTGTAAACCTAAATGTATAAAAAACCTACTGGATCGTTTTATTATAATTTCTTTTTATAAAATGTATTATTTCTAAGTGATAAAACCCCAATATTGAAATGTGTTATGTTTAATATTTAACCTCATCCTTGCTCTTACCTGGGTTGGGCTGCAGGTATTCCGAAGTTTTAGAAATGACCTCCACCACAGTTTTGCTGGTCACATCAACTTTCTGGGGAAAAAACCCCCCAAATAAATATAAATAAATAATATACTTTATATAAAAGAAGAATGAAAGGAAATAAGAGTCACTACAACAAAGCAGCACAAAAATGGTTCCATACTACAACTAACGTTTTCTATTTGAAACTAGACAATGCTACAATCGTGAACACCGTTGTTTTGATGAATAAAATGGCTGCTGTGCTGTTCGCTCGATTCCTTTTCCTCCTTAACTTGTGGTCTAAATTTTGTGAAAACATAAAACTACAAATCTTAGTTGTGAACCCATGTGACTTTATCTAAAGCCATGACCATGTTCACCTGATCACAAAATTCCCCAATTACGCTTCTGTTCACACTGAGAACATTTTGGTCCAGATTAAATGGAAGGATTTGTTAACATTTTGTTGATAAATGTGAAAAACACATGTAGGTATATCAGAGTTTTCAGACGTTTCGGTATAGAGAGATTTTTTGTAAACATTTTGCAAGTTTTCAGCTCTTACTGAATTAACAGGGATGTAGCCCAGATTACCATGGATATAAATTTAAAGGAGTCACCACAGAACAGATATTAATGAGCAGAGCAGAAGTTAATGCGTGGGCAGGTTCAAATCAATAATTGAATTATGCATTATGTTTTTCACCTCAATTTAACTTAATTCTCTTCAAATTCTTATAAACTCGGAGGGGCACACATAAAGAACAGATAAGGATTTAAAGCTTACATGTTGTGTGTGTGTGTGTGTGTGTGTGTGTGTGTGTGTGTGTGTGTGTGTGTGTGTGTGTGTGTGTGTGTGTGTGTGCACATGTAAGGCAGCTGTTATGAATGACTGTAACAGGTGACACCTCCCCACACCACAGAGCAGTGAGTTAAGTACAGCTGACATTTCCCCCGGCGGTGTGTGTTACAGTGCCATTACATATTAATACTCCTATTACATCAGCAACACCAAGTAATAACTTTGTGCAGTTCAGAACCAAGTTGTGTGCAACATTTTGTTTCCACCTGAATCTTTCTGCAGATTAAACAGTGAAAGGCTCAAAACTGATACCCCCTTTTCTGTGACAGCTCCGAATTTGGGGTAAATCAGTTTCGCTCCATATCCACAATAATTTAGCAAGAAACTGTTACGATATGAATATGTCTTGGAACAATTTCCTAAAACTCTGCACGTTTCACATTTCTTGTATTTAGATTGCATCCTGGCCAGTTGTTTTCTGTTTTGTAAACTTGTAGTAAACGCTGTCCTGAATGCTTTTCCGTCGATCCTAAATGTTTTTTCTTTTATGTCAACACAGCTTTTCTATATAGACAGTGTGTCTGTACTTTATACTTGAGCAGAAATGTACAAGACATTATTTAGGTTTTAAGCAAGAACATTTAAAAAGCAATGCAAGAAAGAAAGAAGGAAAAAAATAATACAAGCACTAAATTAAAGAAAGAAAGAAAGAAAGAAAGAAAGCAGGAAAGAAAGAAAGAAAAGGTAAAAAGTAATCACTCCTCAAAATAGAAAGAAAGAAAACAAGCACTTTCAAGAAAGAAATAAGGAAAGACATCTAGCACTCTTAGGTCAAAAAGAAAAAAAAAGAAGGAAAGAAAGAAAGAAAGAAAGAAAGAAAGAAAGAAAGAAAGAAAGAAAGAAAGAAAGAAAGAAAGAAGGCATCTAGCACTCTTAGGTCAAAAAAGGAAAGAAAGAAAGAAAGAAAGAAAGAAAGAAAGAAAGAAAGAAAGAAAGAAAGAAAGAAAGAAAAAAAGAAAGAAAGAAAGAAAGAAAGAAAGAAAGAAAGAAAGAAAGAAAGAAAGAAAATAAGCACTTTCAAGAAAGAAATAAGGAAAGGCATCTAGCACTCTTAAGTCAAAAAGAAATTAAGAAAGATAAAAAGAAAGAAAGAAAGAAAACAACAAAACAACAAGCACTTTCAATTCAAGAAAGTAGGAAAGAATGCAAGCACTGTCTCTGTTTAAAACGAGAAAATAAACACAAGAAATGAGTGCTAGAAAGAAAAAAAAGAGTTAGAAAGAAAGAAAGACCAAAGATTCTTACTCTCTCCAGGTCTTTGAAATCATCATCGAGCTTGGTTCCTTCTGCTCCACCAACCTTCTCACTCACCATCTGCAGACAGACAGAGTTCATCAGCGTTTAGTGTAAACCTTAACACCTTAAAGCCAACACGGAGCAGCATCACAAACTCAGTGTCAAGAACCACAAAGAAGTGGATGATGTTTATACTGTGCACAAGGTCACCGATACTGGAGGAGAAACAATGAAGATTTCATAAAACTGTAATAAAACCCAAAACCAGAGTACTAAGAAGTCAAAAAGTTGCACAATTGGATTATGTCAATAAATGATCAATAAATGAGTGAATTAATAAATAAAAAACAGACAAAGAATGTTTTTATTGATTAAATATCAAAACAACAGTCTAAAAATATTTATACGTCACAAAAAAATGAGTGCTGGAAAGAAAGACAGACATGAGTACTAGAAAAAAACTAAAGAACTCAACAGGACACAGCCAAATTGTCCTTTTATGTCATTTTGTGGGCGTGGCTAATTGTGAATCTGCATTGCGCTGAATGAGTTTGGTAACTGAAGGCTGCTGTCCGTCATTACCCCTAAATTCTTCATTCGTCGTGAACTTTCCCTGAAAAAAATCGACCCCACACACATCATTCAGATGATATCGATGAGGACGATTCAGACCAGCAAACCATTTGCTCTCTCTGAACACACTATGTTTCGTCTTTCGCCCTCTCGGTTTTATTTCCGCTGCGTGTTTTCGAGACCACGTCATATAAGCGCTAATTCCAAACATGTGCTTAGAGACTAATGCAAACAACATGCTTTTTTTTTTTTTTTTTTGCTGGTCTGCACTTTTTTTAATTACGTGTTTGGCAAAGCCACATTTACAGGACGCTTTGAGTCCTAGCGCTGCGTTGTGATCTAAACCTGTCACTGTGGAAAAAGAAAACTCGGTTAAAACGCTGGACACATAGCAACAAAAACTTTTATACACACACACACACACATACAGTGCCCAGTTTTTTCAAAACCCAAAAAAAAATAAAAGGGCCAGATTTCACTTTCACATTTAACAGCCAATTTATTTTCAGTTTCGATCCCACACACTGGCTATCTCTCCACTATTACACAACAGTGTTCCCACCATCTTCTGATGAGGCTCACACTCACACTGCTCTGTATTTTTGCTAATGATTAAAGTATTGACACCCCCCGCCTGTCTTCGCCTATGTGGGTGGCTATTAAGTGAAAGTTTTCTTTCATGTCCTTGTTTTTTTCTCAAAAAGCTGAAGTCATGATGTATTTGTACGCTGTGATGGAAAGAACCCTGTGCCCTGTGTTTCATCCTCTCTCTCTCTCTTTTCTAGCCATTTGTGCTTCTTCCCCAAACTCTTAGAATGAGGTTGGAGGCACACAATTGTATAAGGATGCCTTTGGATGCAGTAGTATTATATTTTCCCTTCACCTAAAGTATCAGACCCAAACCTGTTCCAGCATAATAATGCCCCTGTGAAGGTCAGGAATTAGGCTCTCTCACTCTGTATAATACTGTATCTGTATGATTATAGGTGTTTAGGAGCAGTGTGTTCTTTAGACCGCTGATTACTCTGCAAACTACCTATATACTGTGCTCTATACTGCATAAATCATTCTCAAATCATTAGAATGATGTGTAATGCCATATAAATGCATCACAACAGGTAATGAATACATTTATATGGATGGCTTTGCGGTCCCTGAAACAGATACGCAGAGGAAAATCTATTAAACACATTAACTTCCCTCATGATAAAACTGTTTAGTCTGCACAGGTCAAAAGTTGCAGTAAACGAAGCCTGAGTTGACCTGTGTGTGTGTCTGTATTTTCCAGTACAGATGAACACACACACACACACACACACACACACACACACACACACACACACACACCGTCTGTGCTCTGGGATGTGCTTGTCAGATGGCGAATGAGGAGCACGATTAATAATTAAAAGTCTGTTCCTGTTGAGTGAAAAGAGGAATGATGTGTCTTGACGTGTTGAATAGAGAAAAAGAGTTTGATAAACCCTGTAACATTAAACCACATCACTATACATACACCGTACACTACACGCATGACCACCCACACACAATGTATGTATATAAAAAATACAAATAAAAGCTTCTCGACTTGACATAATACACACTATACACATCATACATACAATATACCATACATACAATACACTATACACATTACCATACACACACCATACACACTATACACATCATACATACAATACACCATACATACAATACACTATACACAATACCATACACACACCATACACACTATACACGTCATACATACAATACACTATACACATTACCATACACACTATACACATCATACATACAATACACCATACATACAATACACTATACACAATACCATACACACACCATACACGTCATACATACAATACACTATACACATTACCATACACACACCATACACACTATACACATCATACATACAATACACCATACATACAATACACTATACACAATACCATACACACACCATACACACTATACACATCATACATACAATACACCATACATACAATACACTATACACAATACCATACACACACCATACACACTATACACGTCATACATACAATACACTATACACATTACCATACACACTATACACATCATACATACAATACACCATACATACAATACACTATACACAATACCATACACACACCATACACGTCATACATACAATACACTATACACATTACCATACACACACCATACACACTATACACATCATACATACAATACACCATACATACAATACACTATACACAATACCATACACACACCATACACACTATACACGTCATACATACAATACACTATACACAATACCATACACACACCATACACACTATACACGTCATACATACAATACACTATACACATTACCATACACACACCATACACACTATACACATCATACATACAATACACCATACATACAATACACTATACACAATACCATACACACACCATACACACTATACACGTCATACATACAATACACCATACACATTACCATACACACACCATACACACTATACACATCATACATACAATACACCATACATACAATACACTATACACAATACCATACACACACCATACACACTATACACGTCATACATACAATACACCATACACATTACCATACACACACCATACACACTATACACATCATACATACAATACACCATACATACAATACACTATACACATTACCATACACACACCATACACACTATACACGTCATACATACAATGCACTATACACATTACCATACACACACCATACACACTATACACATCATACATACAATACACCATACATACAATACACTATACACATTACCATACACACACCATACACACTATACACATCATACATACAATGCACTATACACATTACCATACACACACCATACACACTATACACGTCATACATACAATACACCATACACATTACCATACACACACCATACACACTATACACATCATACATACAATACACCATACATACAATACACTATACACAATACCATACACACACCATACACACTATACACGTCATACATACAATACACTATACACAATACCATACACACACCATACACACTATACACGTCATACATACAATACACTATACACATTACCATACACACACCATACACACTATACACATCATACATACAATACACCATACATACAATACACTATACACAATACCATACACACACCATACACACTATACACGTCATACATACAATACACTATACACAATACCATACACACACTATACACACTATACACGTCATACATACAATACACTATACACATTACCATACACACACCATACACACTATACACATCATACATACAATACACCATACATACAATACACTATACACAATACCATACACACTATACACGTCATACATACAATACACTATACACAATACCATACACACACCATACACACTATACACATCATACATACAATACACTATACACATTACCATACACACACCATACACACTATACACATCATACATACAATACACCATACATACAATACACTATACACAATACCATACACACACCATACACACTATACACGTCATACATACAATACACTATACACAATACCATACACACACCATACACACTATACACGTCATACATACAATACACTATACACATTACCATACACACACCATACACACTATACACATCATACATACAATACACCATACATACAATACACTATACACAATACCATACACACACCATACACACTATACACGTCATACATACAATACACCATACACATTACCATACACACACCATACACACTATACACATCATACATACAATACACATCATACATACAATACACTATACACATTACCATACACACACCATACACACTATACACATCATACATACAATGCACTATACACATTACCATACACACACCATACACACTATACACATCATACATACAATACACCATACATACAATACACTATACACATTACCATACACACACCATACACACTATACACATCATACATACAATGCACTATACACATTACCATACACACACCATAAACACTATACACATCATACATACAATACACCATACATACAATACACTATACACATTACCATACACACACCATACACACTATACACGTCATACATACAATACACTATACACATTACCATACACACACCATACACACTATACACATCATACATACAATACACCATACATACAATACACTATACACAATACCATACACACACCATACACACTATACACGTCATACATACAATACACTATACACAATACCATACACACACCATACACACTATACACGTCATACATACAATACACTATACACATTACCATACACACACCATACACACTATACACATCATACATACAATACACCATACATACAATACACTATACACAATACCATACACACACCATACACACTATACACGTCATACATACAATACACCATACACATTACCATACACACACCATACACACTATACACATCATACATACAATACACCATACATACAATACACTATACACAATACCATACACACACCATACACACTATACACGTCATACATACAATACACCATACACATTACCATACACACACCATACACACTATACACATCATACATACAATACACCATACATACAATACACTATACACATTACCATACACACACCATACACACTATACACGTCATACATACAATGCACTATACACATTACCATACACACACCATACACACTATACACATCATACATACAATACACCATACATACAATACACTATACACATTACCATACACACACCATACACACTATACACATCATACATACAATGCACTATACACATTACCATACACACACCATACACACTATACACGTCATACATACAATACACCATACACATTACCATACACACACCATACACACTATACACATCATACATACAATACACGTCATACATACAATACACTATACACAATACCATACACACACCATACACACTATACACGTCATACATACAATACACTATACACATTACCATACACACACCATACACACTATACACATCATACATACAATACACCATACATACAATACACTATACACAATACCATACACACACCATACACACTATACACATCATACATACAATACACTATACACATTACCATACACACACCATACACACTATACACATCATACATACAATACACCATACATACAATACACTATACACAATACCATACACACACCATACACACTATACACGTCATACATACAATACACTATACACAATACCATACACACACCATACACACTATACACGTCATACATACAATACACTATACACATTACCATACACACACCATACACACTATACACATCATACATACAATACACCATACATACAATACACTATACACAATACCATACACACACCATACACACTATACACGTCATACATACAATACACCATACACATTACCATACACACACCATACACACTATACACATCATACATACAATACACATCATACATACAATACACTATACACATTACCATACACACACCATACACACTATACACATCATACATACAATGCACTATACACATTACCATACACACACCATACACACTATACACATCATACATACAATACACCATACATACAATACACTATACACATTACCATACACACACCATACACACTATACACATCATACATACAATGCACTATACACATTACCATACACACACCATAAACACTATACACATCATACATACAATACACCATACATACAATACACTATACACATTACCATACACACACCATACACACTATACACGTCATACATACAATACACTATACACATTACCATACACACACCATACACACTATACACATCATACATACAATACACCATACATACAATACACTATACACAATACCATACACACACCATACACACTATACACGTCATACATACAATACACCATACACATTACCATACACACACCATACACACTATACACATCATACATACAATACACCATACATACAATACACTATACACAATACCATACACACACCATACACACTATACACGTCATACATACAATACACTATACACATTACCATACACACACCATACACACTATACACATCATACATACAATACACCATACATACAATACACTATACACATTACCATACACACACCATACACACTATACACATCATACATACAATGCACTATACACATTACCATACACACACCATAAACACTATACACATCATACATACAATACACTATACACATTACCATACACACACCATAAACACTATACACATTATACATACAATACACTATACACATTACCATACACACACCATACACACTATACACGTGATACATACAATACACCATACATACAATACACTATACACATTACCTTACACACAATACACACTATACACGTCATACATACAATACACCATACATACAATACACTATACACACACCATACACACTATACACATCATACATACAATACACTATACACATTACCATACACACAATACATACAATACACCATACATACAATACACTATACACATTACCATACACACACCATACAAACTACAGTGGAACCTCGGAGCTCGTGAGGGTTAGGGACCAAGACCGGTCGCGAGTTCCGAATTTTCGCGACCTTTTGATACGCCCCTTCCAACCCAGTAAAAACCCAAAGAACACTATACGAAATCGATTTAAATGAGTAAATAACACTATTTCACTACATAACACTTAATTATTAGACTATTTTAACAATACTTTATGTAAATTAACAGCAATTACAATGCTTAATTAAAAAAAAAAAAAGTACAGGTACAGTAAAGTATGCTGAATGGTGAATGAGTCGGAATGAAAGTCGCGAGCATGCGAGGTCGCGAGCGCTGAGGCTGCGAGCTCCGAGGATCCACTGTATACACGTCATACATACAATACACCATACATACAATACACTATACACATTACCATACACACACCATACACACTATACACGTCATACATACAATACACCATACATACAATACACTATACACATTACCATACCATAACCATAAATTATGCACATTACCTATACACACCATACATACAATATACTAGGGCAGCAACAACTAATCTATAAAATCGATAATAATCAGTAATGAAATCTGTTGTCAATGAATGTCGTTATTAATTAGTTGGACGGCTCAAGTTACAGGTTAGCACTCGCTCGTGACACAGTCTTCTTCTTCTTCTTTCTGCTTCTCTCATCAAGTCAAGTCAAGAAGCTTTTATTGTCATTTCAACCATATTTAGCTGACGCATTACACAGTGAAATGAAACAACGTTCCTTCTGAACCCTGGTGCAACAAACAACAACAACAATCATTCTCAGCCTTATCCTAACGACATAGCCCATGTCCTGTTTTACGCTGGATGCAATTCCTAACGCAACCCTCCCCATTTATCCGGGCTTGGGACCGGCACTAAGAGTGCACTGTCTTGTGCAACCCTAATGGCTGGGTTCGCTCGCGACATTGTGATGGATTCAATTGAACAAACGCTAAATATAATAGCAGCAAATACCAGCAGTGAATGTAAACGATTACATTTTTAGTCACTGTTGTGGATTTTAGCAAAATCTTATGCACTTATTCATAACCTTGCATTCTCAAATGCTGTTTTTTGTTGTTGTTTCTTACAGAAAGAAAGAACCCAGCACAAGTGAATTTGTTCAGAGAAATCTGCCATGCACAGCCACTATAAGCTTAATAAAATGTCAGTGGAAAAACTGCGAAATTGTTGTTAAAGTTCAAGCGAAGAAGTGGATCGTAAAAAACACCACAATTAAACAACAGTGTTCGTAACATCTGAAAGATATATTGATATAAGAAAGTGCATGGTATAAATTTACTTAACCATCAGTCGGTTCTGAGGCAGCATATTCTGCATAATCATGTAAAGAATTGAGTGGCACAGAAATCCCCTACAGAATAGAGAAGCCAATCTGGTGTGTGAAGTCCCACCTGACTCATTTCCTGACTGCTAGAGCTGTTAATGACTAGTGTAATCAGCCGTGTGCAAATGCGTTTGCTAAAAAGCAAAACCGCAGAGTGAAGATGCACAGGAACCGCTGAAAACATGATAAAAATCTTTTATTCGATTTTCTGCTGACTCAGAAACGAAACCAGATTTCAGAAAATTCCGCTCGATTAATATTATTGTGTTTGTTACACAATTTTGTTCTCCAGATTTTTTGATATATCTGATAAGTCAGAAACCAAAACAAGATAAAAAACCGGTAAGGTGTGAAACATGAAGCAAATGGCTCTGTTCGCACTGCAATCTGAAAATAAAATATTGCAAATCACAAACGGACACAAATGAGGTATATACAATGCAGCCGGAAAGTATTCACAGCGCTTCACTTCTTTCACGTTTTGTTATGTTACAGCCTTATTCCAAAATTGATTCAATTAATTATTTTCCTCAAAATTCTACAAACAAGACCCCGTAATTGACAACGTGAAAGAAGTTTGTTTGAAGTCTTTGCAAATATGTTAAGAATAAAAAACGAAAAAATCGCAAGTAAATAAGTGATCACGGCCTTTGCTATGACACTCAAAATTGGGCTCAGGTGCATCCTGTTTCCACTGATCATCCTCGAGATCTTTCAACAACTTGATTGGAGTCCACCTGTGGTAAATTCAGTTGTTTAGACATGATAGAAGGTCCCACAGTTAACAAGTTAGGTCATGAGGTCAAGAGGCTTTTATTGTCATTTCTAATATATAGAAATGTTGGTACAGAGTGGTACAGAGTACACAGTAAAAATGAGACAACGTTCCTCCAGAACCCTGGTGCTACACTAAACAACATAGAGCTACAACACAACACAAAGCTACATAAAGTGCAAACAGTGCAGACGAAAAACAGTCCAGACAGACAGTGCAGACAGATAACACAAGACAAAACACATAGCCCAAGGTAGCGCCGACCAGTAAACCTACTGTATACTCTGATTATACAGTACTGTGCAAAAAGAGCTGTAAAAAACTATAACTGGGAGTATATATAAACAGACACTATGCAGTGCAAAAAACAGCAGCAGCAGCAGTCAAGAGGTGCAAAAAACAGCATGTAAACAGTAAACAGTAAACAGTAAATGTCAGAGAACAAACCAAACCATAAAGTCCAAGAAATTGTCTGTAGACCTCTGAGACAGGATTGTATCGAGGCACAGATCTGGGAAAGGAAACAGAAAAAATCTCTGCAGCATTGAAGGTCCCAATGAGCACACTCCATCATCCGTAAATGGAAGAAGTGTGGAACCACCAGGAGCTAGAGCGGAGCTGCTCGGCCAAACTGAGCGATCGGGGGAGAAAGGATTTAGTCAGCGGGGTGACTAAAAACCGAATGGTCACTGTGAAAGAGCTCGAGCATTTCTCTGTGGAGTGGGGGGAGAACCTTTCAGAAGAACAACCATCTCTGCAGCACTCCACCAGGCCCGAATGGTAGAGTAACCAGACAGAAGACACTCCTCAGCCTCCAGCCCACCTGGAGTTTGCTAAAAGGTACCTGAAGGACTCTTAGACCATGAAAAGCAAAGATTGAACTCTTTGGCCTGAATGCGAAGCGTCATGTATGAAGGAAACCAGGCAGCACTGGCCAATACCATCCCTACAGTGAAGCATGGTGGTGGCAGCATCATGCTGTGGGGATGTTTTTCACTGGCAGGAACTGGGAGACTAGTCAGGATCGAGGGAAAGATGGTTCATCTTGCAACAGGACAACGACCCTAAGTACACAGCCAAAATAAAAAAAAGGAGTGGCCACAGGACGACTCTGTGAATATCCTCCAGTGACTTGAACACAATTGAACATCTCTGGAGAGATCTGGAAAAAATGGCTGCACCGACATGCCCCATCCAACCTGATGGGGCTTGAAAGGTTCTGCAAAGAAGGATAGAAGAAACTGGCCAAAAAATAGGTGTGTCAAGCTTGTATCATCACACTCAAAAAGACTTGAGGCTGTAATTGGTGCTAAAGGAGCTTCAACAAAGTATTGAGCAAAGTCTGTGAATACTTATTTACATGTGATTTCTTTTTCGTTTTTATTTTTTTTAATACATTTGCAAAGATCTCAAGCAAACTTCTTTCACGTTGTCATTCTGGGGTTTTGTTTGTAGAATTAGTGAATAGAAAAGTGAATTGAATTTAATCCATTTTGGAATAAAAATGTAATATAACACAATGTGGAAAAAATGAAGCGCTGTGAGCACTTTCCTGGATGCACTGAATACATGGACTAATCACAATGGAGAATAGAAAGAGCTGTGAATAATTAACACGTGTAAGGGATAAGACAGGGGTGGAGATGTAATATGAATCAAAACAAAGATGGTACATGGCAACACAAAATGAAACCCGGAAGTGTGCTATAGCCCTAAGAGTTGGCATTTACGGCATTTTGCAGACGCCCTTATCCAGAGCGACTTACAAGTGAGCGGTTAAGGATTAATGACCTTGATTAAGGGCCCAGCAGTAGCACCTTGATGGTGCTGGGATTTGACCCTATGACCTTTCGATTCAGAGTCCAATGCCTTAACCACTGTGCTACAACCTTCCCACAGCTCTGGTATGCACATCTTATAATCCTGTATCCTACATTATCACATCTCAATTACATTAAACATTCCAGCCACTATTTTTCTTTTTCTGAAGTTGAATGACACTGGAGCCTCCTTCCATGAGCATGTTCTTCTTCATGTTCCACTTCTTTTTATATTAATTTATGTAGCCCGACCTTCAGGGTGTATAGAATTTTAATCAGAAGTATTTGCCTATAATTTAGTATGGATATAATGACATTTTTATCACAAGACTCTTGCTTAATGAAAGTTACTTTCAGCACACCGACCTATTAATAGAATGAGATGAATAAGTCAAACACTTATTGATATCTAATAAATTACCTTCTTTTCAACAACTTAAAAAATAAATTGAGACAATGAGTCCACGGGTGTTGGGGTGAGTTCAAGTCAGGGGGTTCTTCCAGTATTTATTTCTCTGAAAATGTTCTGCTTGCTGTTGAACTGACGCTGAACTGTATGTTGGTGATAAGTAGATGCCACCAAGTGCCAATGGTGGTTCTATCTTGAATGAAGCCCTGGGTGAACCACGCCACGACCCAACGTCTCCCTGTTGATTAGTTTCAGCTTTGAAAAGCTCCGCCCTGCTTCAGCTACCGGCACAGAACGAATAAAACATGTTCATAGAGCAGTCCACAAATTTAGATACATTTCTGAGAGCTCCAATTTAATGCACAAATATCACCCTAAATGCATTTATTGCACAATTAAATATACGTCATTGTGCAAAATTTATCAAACTCTTTGGCTAATTGCAGCCATAAGATACCTACAACATCTATATCCTTATGTATTTTAAATGAGCCTTTTAAGCTGCTCTGGAGATTCTCCCTTACTGAACTCAGTCCAGGACCTTTTCATACACACCTTTATCTTTTGCATCTTTCCCCCCTACAGCTTTCTTCTTTTTTTTTGGATTGGGCTCCTAAGAGTTGTTTTTGTGTCATCCATTACTTTTAATTTGGATTCAACTCTCCTTACTGAAGTGACGTCACCCCACCCCCCGCCTCTCCTTTCTAAATGAGGGAACTTCTCCACTGCGTGTCCCAACCAGGTTTATTGACCGTGACATGATACGAGCGTGCAAATGATCGTAAAAACACAAACAAAACAAAAAACTATCGACTTTTTTCTTTTTTCCCATGGATGCCCCGTGCCGCCCCGCAGCAAGATGCCCATGTCACCAATGCCTACATCCCCCACTGCCGAGCGGCAATCAAAACAAGTTTAATATGGAGCACACGATCGACCCTGATTGGTGGCTTGTGTTTGACCGGTTATGTTTTTATCCGCTTATAAATAAAAAAAGAACGACTGATTTTGCGAAATGTAGTTGAGTAAAAAAAATTTCGACTTTGAAATGTAGTGCATTTAAAGTAAACGTCTTCCCAAACGGAAATCTTGAGTACAGTAGTACTCAAGTAACGAGGAAACACTAACTGCATTTACTTTCGTTACGCTTCACCACTGTTTGTCTCCCAAAATGATCCTCATCAGAAATCAGTGTTTCTTTAAAACATCCCATGATTTTACATGAACTAGCCACATAAAAGTGTGTAACTGGTGTACGTTCGGCACGTTAACGTATACCCAATCTGTGTGGAATGCAGCGAAGCACCATAGGAAAGTAAAAGACTAACAGCCAGGACTGTAGTTTGACCGAGTTTGTCTTTGGCAGTGTTTCTCTCCTCTGAGCGGTATTGATTATAAGGGAACTCTGGCACGAACTGCATGCAGCACCACTGCAGTCTAATCAGTCTGACAGGCTACACACACACACACACACACACACACACACACACACACACACACACACACACACACACACACACACACACAAAACACAACACACATCCGTTCACTAGCAAATACACAGCTCATCTTTGGCCTCAAGCCAAACAACAAAGCGGGGCTCCATTTTGTCCTGCTCAACTCTCCTCTTGCTTTCTGTAGGACACACTCTCATTCCTCTCTCTTTCTCTCTCTCTCTCTCTCTCTCTCTCTCTCTCTCTCTCTCTCTCTCTCTCTCTCTCTCTCTCTCTCTCTTTCTCACCCACTAGGGAGTCTATTCCTGACAGGAAGTTGGGAAGCGGTTAGGCAGCTCCATTTCCCGCTATGATCAGCAGAAAGGAAGTGGGAGTTTAGGCGTGACACACACCCCAAAAATCTGTTTGACCCCAATTGAATTTATTCATGAAATAATCAGATGTTCTTCTAAATGTGTGGCTTTAAACTACCACACACTTTATGTCCTGGATTTTTGTCCTAAAAAGCTGGAAACAACTTATTTTAGCTAAAAGGGGTGTGTTTAGGGGAAAGTAGTTTGCCCAATGTGTTCCTAGAAAGAAAACTAATTACTGATTAAACCACATCAGAAAGAAAGAGACTAAACTGAGTTTAGAAAGAAATCTGCTGTCTGATTAAACCACATAGTCCTGTAGTTTAGAAATAAAATGGATTATAGTATAAATTGTAAACCCAAGTTTAGAAAGAAACCTGATTACTGAATTAAACCGTGTAAAGTTGGACATTATAATAAAAAATCTGAAAGCTGTTCAAACCATGTAAACTACAGACGTTTAAATAAGAAATCAGATTATTTATTAAACTTGTGACCCTGTAGTTTAGAGAGGAATCTGAGTACTGTTTAAACCATGTAAACAGAGTTTAGAAAGAAATCTGATTACTGACAATCCTGTAAATCTGGAATTCACAAAGAAATCTGACCATGAATTGAACCATGTAAACTGAATTTTACAAATAAATCTGATTAACTGTGTAAACATGGGAGTTTATAATGAAATCTGATTACAGATTAACCCGTGCAAAGGTGGAGATTAGAACAGAAATCTGATAACTGTTGCAACTTATGTAAGCTTGGAAAATAAATCTGATTACTTATTAGATCCCATAAATCTGGAATTTAGAAAGAAATCCGATTTTTAATTGAACCATGTAAAGCCAAGCGTAGAGAAAAATCTGATTACTGATTGAACAGTATAAACTTGGATTATTCCCTTTATTCAATGCACATAAACATGTTGAATAAAATAAATCTGATTTCATTTTGGAATATTCGAATATTTTGCACATGACGCAAATAACGTGCTGGAATTTTCTTAACTGGCCAAAACACCTGCAGCGAAAAGAAACAAATTTTTCCTAAACACATTTAATTACTAACACATTCATAATGACGCTAAGACCCCTGAGTGAGACAGTCACAATGATAACAGCCACACCCCCTGGTACTGAAAACACAGGCAGATTCCATACAGCAATCCAAAACTTGATTTTCTAAAAACTGCACTGTTAGACGTCAGAGTCAGAAAAATGCTCACAAACACTTTTGCACCAAGTACAACCAAATCAGATATGTTTCCAAGGCAACAGAAGACAATTGTGGTTACAATGATTACGAGGAATAACTGGTTTAAAATGCTAAATACACTATACGGACAAATGTTTGTGGACACCTGGAACATCTCATTCCAAATGTCGTCCCCATTTGCTGTTATAATAAATGTCACTCTTCTGGGAAGATGTTCCACTAGACTCTGAAATATGCTTATGGAGATTTACTGATATAGGTGAGGTGAGGGGGGCCTTGGGTAGGGTGCAGTCAGCGTTCCAATTCATCCCATAGGTCTTGTTGAAGTCAGTGCTCTAATGAAGGCGACACAAGATCTTCCACCCCAAACCATGCAAAGCATATCTTCATGGAGCTGACTTTGTCTCATGCTTGAAACAAGTTTGGGTCTTCTAGCTCAGGTCAAGGTCAAATTTAACACCACCAGATCCAAAGTCTTCCTATACAATTGTGTGCTAACAGTTTGTGAAATAAGCACATAAAGCTGGAAAAGTCAGGTGCCCCAATATTTTTGTCCATACAGCGTATCTGACACATACTGCTGTGTGTGTTTATGTGTGTGTGTGTGTGTGTGTGTGTGTGTGTGTGTGTGTGTGTGTGCGCATGTAGTCTAGAGGCTGGACAATGACCTGGGAATACAGCCACGGGATGCTTTTTGCCACTCGATAGATATATAGATAAAGTAACTCCAAAAATGTTTTCCTGGTGCGGCCGGATGTTAACGATAACAATAAAGTCACTAATTTTTACTTCCAGGTGTTTTTTTTTTTTGTGCTTGCATGAGCACCGCCTGTATAATTGCAGTATTATCGCCTCTGTGTAGGAAAGAGCGATGTGACAAAAATAAGTCTGGAAGATGTTTTTATCATTTATAATTATATGGGTTTGTTAAGAAACTTCCGCAAAAACACCTGCGTAGGAACCTGTAGAGTTTTCTGGAACCATTCGTTAGATAATATTCCAAGTTTCAAGGTATTCAGTTTACTAAGTTTCGTTGCGACTTCTCGTTATTATCTTTCCTTGCATGTCGATATGCTGTGACCGGCGTATCTTAATGATAGATGACTTCGACAACATTTTTTACACGCCTCAGCGTCTGTGTGACTAATATTTCCGGATCCGCACGGAAGAGACCGAATAAGAACGAGTGGGATGATACTTTAAGTCGTTTCTAGCTCAGAAATCCTAACGCATTTTAACTCAATTATACAAAAGAAAAAAATTTAACGATCTGTAAAGATTTTTTACGAAGATTTTTACATTTTTAACAAAGCCCAATCGGTTTACAAGTGTGTGTGTGTGTATAAATATAAAAAAAACAAAGAATGTATAAAAAGATGCCACTATATTTATATGCATTATAGGTGGATGGATGGGAGTGGACAGACGAATGTATATGTAAATGGATGGACAGATGGATGAATGGATGTGTGTGTGCGTGTGCATGTATATATACAGGTAGTCACGACCTTAAGATGGGGATGTGTTCTGATGACCCTATTGTAAAGTGTGTCCAAAATTCGCAGATTTTCTGAACTCGCAGGGGGTCTTAGAACGCAGTTACGGGGGATCACTTTACATATATACACATACGTACACTGTGTGCACAATTGTTAAGCAAGTTGTATTTTTGAGGATATATTTTGTTATTGTACATCTACAGTGCTCTTGGTCAATCCAAAATGTTAACAAACCCTCAAATCTGAACATTTAAGTAGTAAAAGTGAAATTTTGGCTTTCTTAAGAGAATATCTACATGAACACCATTATTAGGCAACTATTAGTGTGCAGAATTATTATGCAACTAAATGAAAAACAAAGATTTTTCCATCTCACTTGTTTATTTTCACCTGTTAAAGTGAGAATAATAAACAAACTCAAAATTTACAAAAGAACATTTCTGAAATTTCAAAAAGAAAACCTCAGTGACCAATAAAGCCACCCTTCTTTTCCATAACAGTCACAAGCCTTCCATTCACAGAGTTAGTCAGTTTCTTGATCTTTTCAGAATCAACTTTTTGTGTCTGCCGCAACCACGGCCTCCCAGACACTGTTCAGAGAGGTGTACTGTTCACCTTCACTGTACATTTACTGCTTAAGAAGGGCCCAAAAGTTCTCAATAGAGTTTAAGTCAGGTGAAGAAGGGGGCCATGTCATTAGTTTTTTTTATCTTTAAGGCCTTTACTGGCCACACAGTGGAGTACCTGATTGCATGTGATGGAGCGCTGTCTTGCAAAGTCTTCCTGAAAGATGCAGACTTTTCCCTGTACCACTGCTTGAAGAAAGTGTCTTCTAAAAATTGGCAGTAGGTCTGAGAGTTGATTTTGAGTCCATTTTCAACCCGAAAAGGTCCAACTAGCTCATCTTTAATAATACCTGCCCATACTAGTACCCCACCTCCACCTTGCTGGCATCGAAGTGTCAGAGTCGAAGTGGAGTTCTGTGTCCGTTACTGATCCAACCATGGGCCCATCCATCTGGTCCGTCAAGATTCACTTTCATCTCATCAGTCCACAAAACCTTTAAAAAAATCTGTCTTCAGATATTTCTTGGCCCATTCTTGACGTTTCAACTTATGTGTCTTGTTCAGAGGTGGTCGGGTTTCAGCCTTTCTTACCTTGGTCATGTCTCTGAGAACTGAACACCTCGTACTTCTTGACACTCCAGGTAGTTTGCAGTTGTGGAATATGGCAGCACTGGAGGATAATGGGTTCCTGGTAGCTTCATGTTTGATTCTTCTCAAATCTTCGGCGGTTAATTTGAGTCTTTTCTTCTTGTTCGTTTCTTGCGACCCTGTTGACTATTTGCTACAAAACGTTTGATGGTTCTGTGATCACACCCCAATATCTTAGATATTTCAAAAGTGCTGCATCCCCGTGAAAGACTTATTAAATTTTTTACTTTTCAGAGTCAGTTAAATCTCTGTTTGGGCCCATTTTTCCTGAGGAGAAGAATCTGCCTAATAATTATGCACACCTTGATAAAGGGGTGTTGATCTCCATAGGCCACACCCTCCATCATAACACAAATACACATCACCTGATATGCATTAAATCCAATAAGCATTCAAGTTTAATCAGCTTGGACTTGAAAAATTACGGATAGAATGATGATATGGTCAAAATAATCACTTGCCTAATAATTGTGCACACAGTGTATACATTAATATGAATATATGAATATATTTATTGTTATGACTTACGATATTTGGGAGATACGATGGTCAACTCTGACAAAAAAAATAAAAATTCTTATTTTTTATTGACTTTTTTTTTTGTACTATGTAAAAAACAAACATGAAATCGATCCAATTTATGCACCACTAGAAACCGAACTGAACGTAAAGGTGTCACTTCTTAATCTCGAACTGAGAAATGACCAGGGAACAAAATCTTTTTTTATAAACAGTCTACAACAGTGCAGAAGTGGGCGTCCGAGTGAGTCGAGTCGAGTCGAGGCAAGGCGAGGCGAGGCGAGGCAAAGCCAAGGCAAGGCGAGATAAGATGAGTTTCAAACCCACAACCCACTCAACATCTAACCGCTCTGCAAACATGACCAACCCAAACCTACTCTCAATAAAGAGGGACGTTTTTATAAAAAGTGTGTTACTAATAAAAACATGATTTATTGGGAGCTACAGGTTTCCCCACATCTTCACATAGATCTTTCCTTCTCTTTTTTTTTTCTGTCTCACACCGGTTTGAGCAAACGTGGCACATATTTTTTCCTGACCGGTCAAAGCTCAAAACCAGTGTTAATCCTCTACAGGTCACCATTAACCCTGTAAGTTGTGGTAGTTATACAGGGTTATAAACCGCTTACTAAACCCCTCATATTCACTTTTACAGTGTTCATTAGTTCACAGGAGCTCAGCTGGGGCTTAAAGCACAATATTTTACTGGAACATGAGATTAAACAGGATTTCAGATTGAATCTGGCAGGATTGCTCATACTTGTGCTTGTTTTATGGATTGTATATTCTATATGTTGTATAGATTCATGCAATGTTGTAACCCTGTTATTAACTCTTACTTAACGCTCTATACAGCTTCTTGGTATTGGTATAAGGATAGATTGCTTACAGGATTCTTGTAGGTGTTTGAAAACATTTCATAGGTAGTAAAATAGAGTAAAAAGAAGGATATAAACAAACAAACAAACAGATAAACAAACAAACAGACCTGGCTTGCTTTGTAAAACTGCTTCTTCAAACCCGCAACAGACATCTTTGGATCCTTAGGGTTATTTTTCGAAGTAGGAATTTGAACAATTTATTATTAATTTTTGTAATAAATAAAATAAAATCACCCCACACTGGGGAAAAAAAAAGAGTTAATGAGTTAAACAGGCGCAGAAACCCGATCCAATGTTAACGTTAGCTGAGCGACATCCAGAGGAGCGGGTTTCTTCCCAAACCCTCTCGGCTTCTTCTCCTCCTTCTTCTTGTTTATCCTTCAAAAATTATCTTTCTTAAAAATATATATTTTTTTTGTCTTTTAAAAAAAAATTTCCGTGGAAAATACAGTTGAACGGGCCAAGCAGAATACGCCGTCCTGCTTTTTTTTTCTTTTTCTTTACAGCTCAATGGAGCCAAAGCAAAGCCTAGCTAGCGGTCCTGTACTCTGGAGTTACCATTCCTTGCGCATGCGCGGTGGGAAGCTTGGGAAGATATAGCGCGGACAACGACGCCCTCTAGTGGCCACACGCCGTGTACGAGCTGGTTCTTTCAAGAACACGGACAAGAAATGGAAATTAAACGAAATAAGAAAGGAAAAAAGAAAGAACGAAAGGAAAAAAGAACGAAATAATTAAATGAAGAAAACAGAAAAGAAAGAACGTTTGAGCTTTAAATCTGCAGGTAATGGACAGCTTTGTAAGATAGATAGATAGATAGATAGATAGATAGATAGATAGATAGATAGATAGATAGATAGATAGATAGATAGATAGATAGATAGATAGATAGATCTGAGAGAGATAACAAAAAATAGATAGATAGATAGATAGATAGATAGATAGATAGATAGATAGATAGATAGATAGATAGATAGATAGATAGAGCTGAGAGAGAACAAAAAATAGATAGATAGATAGATAGATAGATAGATAGATAGATAGATAGATAGATAGATAGATAGATAGATAGATAGAGCTGAGAGAGAACAAAAAATAGATAGATAGATAGATAGATAGATAGATAGATAGATAGATAGATAGATAGATAGATAGATAGATAGATAGATAGATAGATAGAGCTGAGAGTGAACAAAAAATAGATAGATAGATAGATAGATAGATAGATAGATAGATAGATAGATAGATAGATAGATAGATAGATAGATAGATAGATAGATAGATAGATAGATCTGGACTAATGGATGGATTGACTAAAAGCTCAACAGACAGACAGATAGTTCAGCAGTTAGCTTAATGTTTACTCATTCACTAGCAAACATGGCTAAGTGTTTTATTTGAACACAGCTAACAGCTTAACCAGCTCGCTAACACACATACCATAAAGGCCTTTCCCCAGACTGTAAACACAAAGTTGGAGACACATTTGTATAGGATGCCTTTGGATGCAGTAGCATAACATTTCCCTTTACTTGAACTAGGAGACCCAAACATGTTCCAGCATAACAATGCCACTGTTAACAAAACTCCATGTAGATATGCTTTACCTGGGGGTTAAACATAAAGCCTTGAATGGCCTGATATAGAGCTCTGACCTCAAACCTCAAATCTTAGTTGCTGTATTATGATTCATAATTCATAATTATTTATAATAATGTTTATTTTATGTGACAATTAACATAAATTAGGAGAAGAAAAAAAAACACACCACTGTGATGTGTAAAAAGACCATTTATTACATCTTTAATCCACTTATTTTATCCCCAAAACACAACTGTACATAATGGTTCTCATTTTTGTACAATACTTGTATCTATAAATTATAATTTTTAAGCAATAAAATCAAAAAAAGTAAACAGAAAGATCAGAATTTCTGTTTTTAAAAACATTTTTGTAAAAATATTACTACAATTCACAAAGACGAAGACGAATCTACACTGGCGAAAAAAGAGAAACATTGTGGGGGGATGCAAAATAAAAAGAAAAAAGAAAAACCAAAATTAAAACTTCTCTTACACACACACACACACACACACACACACACACACACACACACACACACACACACACACACATTTCATTTATATTTGTATATTTATATAAATATATAGCGAAGCGACACTTCTGTTGGAGAAAACTTTATGGAGCGCAATTCCTAACATGCAGGTTCAAGGGCGTGTTTGTGAGTTTGTTTGTGTGCGCATCGAGGAACTAGCAAGATAAGCGATATATATCAGTTTGTATACACACACACACACACACACACACACACACACACACACACACACACACACACACACACTCTTTAAAAATTGATAAATGCTTCATTTCGTAAATTTTCACTTTGCCATTCTATTCTTTACCTTGCAATACATCTGGTAAATACCCCTTAAATGCAAGTTTAATTGTGGACCAAATTTTTCCGCTGCTCCAGTGAATCTACGTCCTATCTATTGCACAGTCCCGTTATGACACTGTTGTAAACACCCAGTGAACTCTTTTATAACCATAAGGAAACCAGTAACTAAATTCAAAATGTTCACAATTCCAGTGGAACAGAAAAAAACATGACATTGGAAGCAAGAGTCAAGAGCTGGACTGATGAAAACAAATGTGGATCTTTTCACAGGTCACTACTAAAAAATGTTTTGTACCAGATGTTCTTTTAAATTTTAATACTGCTGTTGCAAACATGATAATGTACTTATATGAGTAAACGCTGGTAAATGCAGTTCACTTATTGACCACAAGGAGGCGGCTATTGTCTCCCTAAATCTTAGCCAATGTATTATAATTTGTACAGCGCAACACGATCGTTTATAATAATGTTATTAAAAAAAAAAAATCTAATTATTCGTCAGTAATTATTTTACAGGTTACTTTCGGAAAAAAATGTTTTAGATGTATAGGATTTAGGTAATGAGTTCAGCCCCAAGAGATTCCAAGTATTGTAATTGTAGGCAAAAAGCATACAAAGGGCCTATTTTAGAAAAATAATTTGTGCATTTATTTTTAGTACAGATCTAAAAACTAAATCAAATGGTTTTATTTTATAGAACATGGTCAGGAACATACCTGTAATGAATGCTGTCTTAAACACTGCCTTAAGTTTTTAAAGACGAAAACATTTTGAAGTAGATATAGTAATGCATAGACATATTACTAAGAATTTAAGCCTTTAGCACTCATTTCCTTTTTGTGTTCCAATATAAGCCTTTGGATAGCAATAAAGGCTTAAATTCTGTAACTTTCAGACTGAGAAGTAAACAGACCGAATTGGCTCTTTAGCTTTACTGCAGCGCCATCTGCTGTTATTTAAAAATAGAGCATACGTGTAATTATATGGAATTAAGCAGCTCATTCTGTAGTTGGGGTATACACACTCGGAGTCGAAGTGCAGTAAACACCAAAGGGCCGTAACTAAACAAAGGAAGAAAAAAATAATCGAGAAACAGGGAACGATTTGGAGTTTTGTGAAAAGTGTTGTGCGTTAACGTTTCTCAATTGTGGAGGTGTTAGATCTGTAAGTGCTATTCACCTAGCAGCATCTCAGCCAGTCTGTCAGAATGATGATGATGATTATTATTGTAACACCCTATTCATACTATTGTATTTTCCAGATAAGCAAGCTAATAGTGGAATCCACTTTATAAAAATAGTTTCAACTAACATTTTGTGTAACCTTAATTTTGCTTATGACTAGCTAGTCATGCTATTGAGGCATTTCCAAATGTCTAACATGAGCTAGCTACAACAAAAAAATATACAATTCTTGCTTGGCTTGACTAATAGCATCTACAATATGATTTGACTGATCTCTATTACTTACACAATAAGTCACTTCCTGTCAGTGCAGCATTGATGCAAGAGGTGAAAAGGCAACAAAAGTTTATATTAAAAAAAATAAAAAAATAAATAAAAAAAATATTGCAATTCAACTATAGTTAGTTCGCCAGAGCACCACAAACACTTTAAAACCACTAACAAATGGGCTCCTGGAAAAAAAAAAGTCTGGAAAATAGGTACTACTTTACACATCACTGCTCTTCTTCAATAATTTATTCTCTATTGTCTGTATATATATTTTCTAATTTGAAATGCAATATATACACTGTGTTTCAGAAAAATCTAAATGTTACATCTTTTATTCTATTGTGGCATTTCCAGGAAATAACAATAAGTGAACACCAAATAAGATGCAATAAAGGGTCAGAATGAAGACCTCATCCAATGTGTACACAGGCTTGCTGGAGCGCTGGGTTTGTTTTTAGCTAAACACTGCTGAAGATACAAAGCTATAAGAATACTTTACTGGTCCTCGAGGCAGTGCTGCATTTCCACTGCATTAAAAAAAATGGTAGGGAAAAAAAGTGTCATATCCCACTGAGTCTCTTATAGATTTAAGCTGTGATTCTACCACATGCACCTGTTCTGTACTGTGCAAATTGTTCTGATACAATCATGGCCATGCCCTTGACTTCCTGTAGTGGGTAAAACATTTTTTTTTTTTATTATTAAAATTATAAATTATTATTAAAATTAAAATATATATATTTTTTAATGCATGGGTGTTGACCAGTTTGTAAAATAAAACACATTAAAGAAAGTTCAATAACTGATTTAGTTAGCTATCTAAAGTCAGGTAAACGTAATGGAAAAAATATAGCCTACTATGAATAAATTGTTTGATTCGGCAACCCTATTAACAGTGCAACTCCATTACAGTTTTCTTGCAGTTACCAGCCTGATGATGTATGCAATCCCCATGGCAACATTAACATGGTCAAGAAACATAGTTGGTTTCTGTCAATCATGTTCTAGATATCGACTCATCTCAACCAGGTTGGTTTTGTAAACTGGGATTGTTAACAAACTAAGCTGTTCAAATAGGCGGAACATTTAGACGACATTGTTTCTTCTTGATGGAATTATAGCTACATGTTATGCACAGTGTAGGTCAATATCATTTCTATGTATATGTTTGCTGGTGAATGCAAGTTAGCCACCATTTTTCCAGCATCGAATTGTGAACTTGATCGGTTAGATTTTTTTTCCTAGTCAGTTTAAAAAAAGATCGGCCTCTGCTTCACTGCTTTAAAAGCACCTTCGGTTATTTAACCGGGGCAGCACCATCAATCGCCTGTTAAGAAAGAGCTCAGAGAAAAGGATTGTGGGTTTCAGAGTCCAAAAGTGTAGTGTGCAGGATTGTCAGTGAGCGGCTGGTCTGTTAATCTACCAGTCCTTCTTTCCTACATCTCCTTATCTATCTGTCTCTGTCCTCTCTCTGTTTCGTACATTCACCAGTGACAATTTGGTGTCCTTTTGTTTAGCCCTTGGTGGAATCGGGGAAGACGTTCTCGCTCACAAACACCTCCCGATACAGCGGAGGGAAGCTGCAGGCTGTTTCTGGGTGAAGCAGGTGGAAGAACTCCAGCTTATCGATGTGGAGGTTACAGATGGACTTTATCACGGGTAGTTTAGCCAGCATCTAAAGATAAGAGGAAAGAAAGTTCATAGTCTTTTAATGTTGTAAATTTGGTATAATTATACCATTAACTATCTGTCTGTAATCTCTCTAATAATCTTTCTGTCTGAATGTTTTGTTTTTTTATTTAGAGTGGCAGAAACTTTATATAAATCAAGTAATGGAAAAAAGTATAATTTTTATCCATTCAGTCAATTTTTCACTTTCTTTTCCACTGCAAATACCAATCACAGCTTAAATTTGTCAAAGCTGGTAAATGAATGTCGTATGAGATGATAATCCACAGCTAGGTGTGAGGCTTTGCATCATTTTAAGGCATTCTACTTCACCTCAGAAAATTATTCACATCTGCATCATGCAGTAAAATCCTGTAACACCTAGCTGTGGAATATCACCTTACATATTAATGTATATCTTTTCTTCTTGGAAGGCAAAATGTAATTGCAGTGTACACATTCGAAAATTATGGTAAAAAACTGTGTATAATATGTACCTTGTCGAGTTTGTGCTCGTTGGCGCCATCTCTGTTCAAGCAGCACTGTAGCGCCTGATAAACCTTCTCCTGCAGCCTCTGAACCTGCTGTCTGTCTGTAAGCCAGGGCCGATCTGATTAACACACACACACACACACACACACACACACACACACACACACACACACACACACACACACACACACACACACACACACACACACACACATCCATATAAACCTCTGCAAATCTCCTAACCTCGACTCTCATGTCAACAAGCTCAATAAAGCCGTTGGTGATACACAATTATCATCTCAATTCAAGGCAACTTCTCATCTATATACGTTCACACACAGTATCTGCTCCCTCTCGCTTTTATTCACTCTTACTTTCTATCTCATTCTATTGCTATTACACTCTTTTCTCTCTCTTTCAAAATGTCTTGCAATCACTCTCACACTCACTGTTTATTACTATCTTTCACTCCCTCTCTTCGTTTCACTCTCTATTACTTTCTTACACTCTCACTCTCTATTCATTTATATTACTCTCACTCTGTTCATTTCTATTCCTCTTTCTCTCTCTGCTTCTCACTCTATTAATTTCTATTACTCTAACTCACTTCCTTTCACTCTATTACTGTATTACTCACTCTCTTTCTCTCTTCCACTCACTCTATTACATTCTATTACTCTCACTCTTTCAACGTCTGAATCTGTTACTTTCTATTACTCTCACTCTGTCCTCCTCTCAATCATTTTTACTTTCTACTAATCGTACTCTCTTTTGCTTTAAATTACTCACTCTATCTTCCTCTCGCACCTTATTACTTTCTCTTCCTCTCACACTTTATTTTCTTTTACTCACTCTATTATTTTCTTTTACTTTCACTCTCATTTACTAATTTCCTTACTTTCTCACTCACTCTTATTCCTACACTTACTCTTACTGTCTCACTCTCTCTTACTCTCACTCTCCTTTTCACTCAGTCTCTGACACCTACACTTCTATTACGCTCACTCTCTCTGACTCTCAGTCTCTTTTTCTCTCAGTCACTGACGCCTACATTTTCTTTTTCTCTCAGTCTCTCTATTACTAATTTCCTTACTCTCTTGCACACTATTATTCTTACATTTACTTTTGCTTTCTCACTCTTTCTGATGATCTTACTCGCTCAAAAAACTAGCAGTAGAATTCTGGCAATTCTAGTAATGAGCCAGTCTGTTTTGCTCTGCAAACATCAACAATAGATTTAACATCTCAATCCTAGCTAGATGTGAGGCTTTACACCAATGTAATGCACTCTGCATCATCTCAGGCTGTTCTGATTTGCCTCGCCTTCACCTCGCACCTCTGAATCATGCAGTAACCTCCTGTAACTTCTCAGCTAGCCTTCAATTATCTTTCACATACTGCAGATTTTGTGAAATACGCAGCTAGCGTCAGTACAAATAAAAATGTTATATATTGGATTTGAGTTGATTAAGATGAAAGACCTGGAGAGAATAGGACAGCGGCACTAAACAAAGCCATTTCTTCTTCCGTTAGCTGCAGGCGGCTCATCAGTTTAGCGAGTTCAAACACAGCGTTCACCAGGTCATCACAACCTACAGGGCAAAATAACACACTGGGTTAAACTTCGGAAATGTGTTCCCATGATCCGCCACATCGCGGCTCTCGAGCGCCGACTGGATGATTGTCAAACACAACACCACAATTAGGTCAGGTGGAGAAACTGGCACTGGCGCTTTAATCTAATGCAGTAATTAAATAAATTAACGTGAACAAGGAATTTATATTTTAATTATACAGTACATGCGCCAAGCAAATACAGGATATTCAGGTTTGAGAGTATCATGAGAGTGAGAGATAGAAAAATAACAATTCTGCAGTTGTTATTAATGCAAAGTACGTGGCATTTGGTGCCAATGTTGCCATTTTCTGAGTCACACCCTGTGAACGACACTTACCAAGAGCTTTGAAGAGATGAACACTTGCAAACTTTCCATTGAAGAGCACCGTGTGGTTCGCAGGGTTGTAGGCGCGACACATCTGAATCAGCAGCACGCTCAGACATCCTGCAAAGAGAGTGAGAGAAAAAGAGAAGGAGTGAGACACAGAGAGAGAGGGAGAGAGAGAGAGAAAAGTCCAAACAAATCTGTGTGAAAATGTTTAAATGTGTGGGTGTTCTCTTTACTGAGATAGTGAACTCAGTGTTTTTATTTCAATGTGAAACTGAAGTAAAGAGGAAAAACACTCAATAAACACTGCACTGAAAAAAAAAAGAAAGAAAGGTGATCATTCAAACACAAACAATACATAATGCAGAGGATTATACAGCTTTATGGAAATATCAAATGAAATAAACTGCTTTAAAAAAAAGCAGAAATGTCCAGAGAATTCTGTGAATGCGCTAAATAAAGTGCAGTGAACTTCAGTACACGTAGTAAAAGTCAAGCTTATACAACATTTCCATAGAAACATGACGTTCCGGATGCTTCCAAAGAAATATCCTGTATCTCTGTTTGTAAGAGTGTGTGTGTGTGTGTTCTCTGACCTGCTTTAAGCAGGATGATCTGGTCGTTCTGACACAGCTCCATGAAGCCAGAGATGCGCTTGGCGAACTCCACCACATACTGGATGGCGTTAGTGAGGTGCGCCACACACTGCTGCCACATCACCTCAGTCGGCTGTACAGGAAACAACAGAGTGTGTTCACTTCCCACATATCTCACATCTCAATGTGTAAAACACTCCATTATGAGGTCTGAATTACAGGACATGTTGCCACCACATTACTACAATATTATAAAGCACAGTGTTTTAGTGATTGACTGTTAAGTTTAACGATAGATTGATTTGAGATTTTAGAGGAATGAGTACTTTGTTCTGGTACGTGCGAGTCTCCTCGGCTGAGTACAGGTTCCACACAAGCCGTTTCAGGTCCTCTGTACTGTACTGACTCGTCTCTATGTGTGATTTCACCACACTCTGAGCGATGCGCTCTGCAAACACAACACACCCACATACACACATGAGTGAATACCCCATAGCACAATCTTATAATCAAAAAAGCACTTTATCACCACAATTAACCAAATTAAATCAACCAAATATCATATAAAGTCAGATAAAGAAGTAAGAAATATGTTAATTCAGGCTAGGTGATGCCAAGACCCTTATACTGTAGGTAGTCAGCTATCTAGCTAGAGAGTTAATGAGTGAGTAAATAAGTAAGTGAGTGAGTGTAAGTTACAGGAGAGAAACAGAGAGAGAGAGAGAGAGAGAGAGAGAGAGAGAAAGAGAGAGAGAGAGAGAGAGAGAGAAAGAGGGCAAGAGCAAGAAATAAACAGATAGAGAGACAGAGAGTGAATATGTTATAGCATAGCATAGCATAGCATGATAGCTATCTATCTAGATAGATAGATAGATAGATAGATAGATAGATAGATAGATAGATAGATAGATAGATAGATAGATAGATAGATAGATCTAATCTAAATGGATCTAAAAGTTGTGTCCAGTGTCAGCTTTTTGGAACATTATGAGTTCAAATGCAGTTTGATGTTCTCCGATATGTTCAGGACAGAGGAGTACACGTTTGTCGGTGTTGTGTGCTATGACATTAGTGAGCAGGCTATGAAACTGACCCATCTCGAGTAGTAAGAATCCCTCTTTGAGTGGTGAAAGTCCAAGGTGTTCTTGTTTAAACTCTGTGGAGCCATTTGAGGATGAGTTACTGCCTTCTCCGCTGCTCCCCTCTCCGTTCGCCCTGTTGTTGCCCTGCAGCTCCAAGCCGCAGTACTCGTCCTCTGGAGTCAGGGGCAGGTCTAACAGCAGGCCTCCGAGGTCGTCGAGGTCACTGCTGAGGGCTGCGCTGGAGCTGCGGCTGCAGGTTCCTATGTTTCCGTCGTGGCTCTTCTCCCCGGGTTCCTCGCCCACTTCGCCTGAGGACACAATGCTGCTGATGCATTCCTGACCCTGCTGGTGTTTCTGCACCTCAGCGTACAGGCTGTCCCGCTGCTTCTTAGACATACGGCCGAACTTCACAGCTGAAAGACAGAAAGAGAGTAAAAAAGGAAGACACATCAAGAGAGGTCAGAATAATATATTTTAATGCACAAAGCTGTGTTCGCCCCACATTCTAGATTCTCAAGTGCAAAGTGTCAAATATAATGTACAATGTGTGAGTTGAGACACCGCCTTGCACTAATCACAGTCCACAGATTGCTCATCACTTCCATTCTGTTATTCGTAACTCAAGACCTTTTAACATCATTAATTTATCATTTCAAACTGAATAAAGTGTGTGGATTTATGATCCTAATGAATGTTTAATGTCTATGTGAGGAATGAAACACTCTTTGTTGAGATGATACAGGAAATTAATCAGTGATGAATTGGTACAATGATGCTGATGACTTAAAGATACTGTTATTACCCCAAAATGATAGCAGAGAATGATGTATTTTATATGATAAAATGGACAATTATAATTATGTATTGATAAGTATAGTTAAATGTACAGTAACATTCATTAAACAAGTTGGTTCATGTTGTCATTTACGTAAAAGAAATGAGACAACCTTCCTCAGAACCCTGTTGCTACACTAAACAACATAGAGCTACAACACATAACACAAAGCTACATAAAGTGCATCGAGTGCAATCTAGTGCAAACGAAAAACAGTACAGACAGACAAACAACACAAGACAGTGTGGGACAATACACAACACAGGATAGCACCGACCAGTAAACCCACTGTATACCCTGAATATACAGTACTGTGCAAAATGGACTATAAAGACTATAACTGAGAGTATATGTAAACAAACACAAATGCAGTGCAAAAATATGGTTAAGGAATATAATATGAATATCACTAGCCTTACAGGCAGAGCTGCTGATATTAATTTAACACAAATAGATGTGTAGAGTTGGTCTTACCGTCGCGGCTCATGCCGAGCGCCAAACATTTCTGCAGCCGGCAGTGCTGACACCGGTTCCTGTTCGTCCGATCGATCACACAGTTTCTCTGCCGAGAGCATGAGTACATGGCATTGTTTTGCTGACTGCGTCGGAAAAAACCCTGTAGAGGAGATATCATATTATATCATTATTTACAGCTAAAAAACTGCAAAACTGCCATAAAACCCTGAGGTAATGCATTGCCAATATTTCAGACAAAGAAAAATAAGTTTAAAAAAAACAAAAAACAAAAGAAGATGTACTTTTTGAGTATATAAAAAGTGAAAAATTTAACATTATTCTTTCAAAGCAGCAAGAAAATATCTCTATTTAATAAAAAATGTATTTTAAAACATAATTAATAAATATAATAGGTGATACAAGATAATCAAAACAACAAACAATACACAAATATTAGAAATAAATATAAAGCATTATTGAAGTTACAACTAATTCTGATTGAATTTATTGGCACCATAATTTAGTACAAAGAAAAAAGAAAAACAGAAAGAAATAATTTATTTTTTAATGCACAAGTTTTCGTTACCTTACATCCTTCACATGTGATCACTCCATAATGGATTCCTGATGATTTGTCCCCACAGATCTTACAGGGGATCACTGCAATTTGAGCTGAAGGGAGGAAAAATGAGAAAGAAAGAGAGAGAGAGAAAGAGAGATTGTTACTGAGCTGACCTCTCAAGTGTCAGAAATACTAAGCAGAGTACAGGTTCAGTGACCACACTCTGGCCATAGAGAAGGGCACAGTGACACAAACAAACATGACTTCCTTTGAAAGAGAGTGTGTGCAGATGTAATACTGGTGAGGTCGATACACAGGAACCTTTTACAATGCAATGGAAAAATATTTTTAAATAGTTTTTTAACTCACAATTTGGCAGCCAACCAGAAGAAGAGAAGGTGCAGGCGTTAGTGAGGGGGAGAAATCACGCTCACCTCTTACAGGACCATTACACACTCAACATGTATCTTATTGATCCATCTCTCCATATTTAGAATTATATTTTTACTCATTTTATTTTGTTTATTTACACTTTGCATTTTTTTACACTTTTCTCTTCATTCTTTTCTACTTTGTCATCAATGCATGTAAACAATCATGACCCTATCTTTTGAGAAGCAAAAAAAACCAAAAAAAAACCTCCTACTGCGAAGCAGAGATGGAACCTTTATTTGCAAAACCCTTTGGACGTGAATAGATGTATCTGTTTTAATCCCCTGTATCTAATAGGGTGGAAACAAAGAGTCTATGTAGCGGTGTGGTAAAGTTGAGTGTGTTCCTGGAAAAATACCCCTGAAAAAATCCCTCTAAACCATTGCATATAAAGAGAAAGCCCAAGGCAATGTCTTAAAATCCACCCCGAAGTTTCAGAGACAATCTGTTCTCTAGTTCTTCTGCTTATCTAAACTCTGGAGTTCTCTCTGTACTGTAAGAGCTGCTAATGAGGATCGAGGGATGTTGTAAAATTTGCTTTGCTGAGAGAAAGAAAGACAGAGAGAAAGCAAGAGATAGATAGATAGATAGATAGATAGATAGATAGATAGATAGATAGATAGATGAGTGCGTGAGTACACTCGAAGTGAACATGCCAAAACTATAGCCAAAGTATCAATATTTTTGTGTGCGCACCAGCGTTATCCAGCACTGCTATAATGACATCATGGAGCTGCTGGATGTTAGACACATGCCGCTTCTCTGCGTTCCGCTTGGACCCCCACAGATGCTTAATAGAGTTCAGGTCTGGAAACATACTTGGTCAATCCATCACCTTCACCTGAACTCCTGAAGCAAGGCAGTTGTCATCCCGACAGTGTGTTTGGGGTCGTTATTATGTTGGAAAACTTTCGTTCAGCCCAGTTTCTGAAATGTGGGCGTCATGTTCTGCTTCAGAATGTCACATTACATGTTGGAATCCATGTTTCCCTCAATGAACTGCAGTTGCCCAGAACCAGCAGCCCTCATGCAGCCCCAAACCATGATGCTTCCACTAACATGCAAGACACAATTTACTTGGTTCTACTCATCAGGGCGTTACCACACATGCTGGACATCATCTAAACCCAAACAAGTTTATCTTAGTCTTATCAGACCACAGGACATGGTTCCAGTAATTCATGCTCTTGGACATGTTGTCTTCAGCAATTTGTTTGTGGGCCAGCTTTAGACGGCCAGTCAGAAGAGGCTTCCCTATGGGACGAAGGCCATGCAAACAGACTTGTTGCAGTGTGCGGCGTATTGTCTGAGCACTGAAAAGCGGACCTTCTGCTCGTGCAACTTCTAAAGTAATGCTGGCAGCACTCATGCGTCTGTTTTTTAAAGTCAGCTTCTCTGTAGCTGACGCACAGCTTGAAGACTCAACTTCTTTGATCGACCCTTGCGAGGCTTGCGCTAGCTCGAGTTTCTTTTTTATACCCCTGGTGTATGTTTTCAAGTTTAAAAATATTAATAAAAAATGCACTCAAAGAGATTAAACAAACGAGGTCCACCACTTGATACGTTCCTGAGGGAAGTCAGAATTTAACTATGTTCATTACGTAAAAAGGATAGCATTCGGTGTACTGTACTGGAAGCCCTGGACTGAAATATTTCGGTAGGAATACGTGTATATAATATATATTCTGAGAGATAAAGCAAGAGAGAGGGAGAGAAAATATGTTACAACAGAGCAGAGCAAGAATATGTTAGTGTGTGTGTGTGTGTGTGTGTGTGTGTGTGTGTGTGTGTGTGTGTGTGTGTGATCTTAATAGGGTTTGTGTGTGATGACTCAACCTAAATAATAGCATAGTTTATTGTGATTTGGGTTGTTGCTGAACACCTTCAGAGAGTCACTGTACAAACACTCAAACACTTATATAACTGTATAAATATCCCAAAATACTGTAAGTGTGTGTGTGTGTGTGTGTGTGTGTGTGTGTGTATATGTTTATAAAGTGTGTTTATAAAGTGAAGCTGTCAAAATTAATGTTAACGCAAATTAGTTTTGACAGCACTGATTTTTATCAATGAGCGATTAATGCAGCACACATTTCTGTTCGACACTTTTTTGTAAACATTAAACCCTTTAACATGACACACATTTATTTATCAATGCCCTTTCGTTACACAGATTTTTTTTTTAAAACTCTACCTAAAAATTCATAATTTTTCATCACTAAACATTTGTTTTACTGAGGCGCCAAGTCTGAACTCAAGCATCACAATTAACAATGATGCGCACATCCTGCAATTAAAAACGTCCACGTGGAAACATTGCAAACGTTTCATTTGGTGTCCTGATGATTTCTGTCATTTAAAACACCGCACTTAAACATTTACAAGTAAAATATTTACGAGAATATTTTGTCTTCATGCTCTATGTTCAGTATGGTTTCACTAATAATAAACATACATTTCCATAATTATTCCAATATTTGTCCATGTTCATGTTCATTAGAGTATTAAACACTTAAGTATTCATTTTAGGTACATTTAGAACTGATAAAAATGTGTGATTAAGTTGTGATTAATCACAAGTTAACTCATGACATTAATCATGCGATTAATTGTGATTAAATATTTTAATCAATTGACAGACCTGGAAGATATCAAAAACAAGTCCCTTTCTATCCTCCTTCAGACTATTATATAAACACTAGTTGGCCACATTCCACAAGTGCAATCAGTTGAAGGAAGGAGGAGATGGTTACCATAGCAACCATAATGATTTCTCCCTGTTTGGTCCCACCCCTTTTCTTCGAACTGGTACACACAGAGACAATAAGCCTCTGATTGGTCAGGATACATAACAAGCAAAAGGTCTTTAACCGTCTCCATATTTCGATATTCCGTCTCCATACTACCCTGTCCTCTACATTTGTTTATTTTTTTTTCTTTCTTCTTCCTATATACACCCCATGTCCCTCCTCTGCACATTACCAAACCATCTCAATCTTCTCTTTTACCACGTCCCCATAACAGTATGTTCTGAAGTGTTTTACTCCTCTTAAACCATAGGAATTTGCCAAAAAGTACAACTTTTATTTAATGACATTTAATTCTTTTTTTTCCATTTATAGTTGCATTAAACATTGCGAAATGTCTACATAACAAATCTATAGCCATCAAAAAAAAACAAAATGCAGGTCGTCATGTTACCAAGCAGTTTAAAATTGCATAAGAGCGTAAACACCTTCTTCCTGAGGATGATCTCCATGATTTAACACTGGAGACTCCCCACTGACAATTACGCATGTTTTGAAAATCCGTTTGGACGAGTGGCTACTATAGAAACACTACTGTATTGAAACCTTAAAAAAAGTCTGTTAATGCACTTGTTTTCTTCAGCATATTCTTTAAAATGTGCTAATATCTTGCTCTTGTTTAGGACTTGTGACAGCACGTCAGAAACATGAACTCAGAGCTTGGTCGTAAAACTATTTTTATCTCACGGCTCCACCGCAGAGACAAGCCTTTACCAGGCTGTTATACCCAGGCCAAAACACTCTTTAAAGATATATATTAATCTTTAAAAACATATTTTTTTAATTTTTATTATATTATGCACATTTGTTGAAATTGTTTCCTCGTGACTAAACTGTCTGGTTTCAACGACTCGCCTTATTGGTGATTAATGTGGAAAAGAAAAGTATTTTTGGGCAACCCAGTGCTACCGGTTTAGGCGCTTGGTTATGTAACTCTGCAGCTTTGAACAGAAGACGCGGTTTCATCGGCTATTTGAATTTCACAGCAAACAATATTGGTTTCGCATTATTCTTCAAATTATGCGTCTTCGCCTGTGATTTTCATTTGTTGTTCATTTGGTTTTATAATCAGTTTTCCAAAAAAAATAAAATCACGTTTATTTTTACTACGTAAACTAAAAGTTTTTTTTATTTTATTTCACATTTTTATTAGATTTATGATTTAAATAAATATAATCCTTTTTTTCCCTCAAAAATCTGGACAGTAAATATCATAAAGTGTACAGAAGTGTACTGTGCTCTGAGGTTATGTTAAGTGGCATGTTATTAAGAAGAAAGTAATACTGCACACGGTTTCTGAAGTGTCTCTGAAGGCGCATACACATAAATGAAAGAACGAAAAAGAATTTGCCAAGAGTTTTAATCAAATCCAAGGATGTAACCCATTAATCACAGTCATACTTTATATACACTGCAAAAAAAGAAAAAAGGAAAAAAAAAATATTCCTTTCAAAAACAGCCTATTCACCTGCCATTAAAAGGGATTCCAATGCTGGTGTTTTTTATACCCTATGTAAGAAGCAAACACTGAATGGAGAACCATTTTGGATTTTTGTTGACAGAATATCGAGGTTCCTACAACACAAAGTCAGAAATAAATTCTAGCAATGAAGAACATATGAAACTTTTGATGGCTAGATAGCTTAGTTTGGCAACATTCTGCAATATCAGCTACAGTTTAGTTTAGTTTTTAGAGGTCATCTAATGTCTAGTTTGTAGTCATTGTTAGATATCAGTTAATGGATAGTTTTTTACTCGTGCATTCTGAAGAAGTGGTGTGTTTTCCCAAAATACACCACAAACCATGTGTTAATGCTAATCAATATGGCAATAAGCAAATAAATAAATAAATAACAATACAACAGAATTGTGGACTTTTTTTAACAATTGAAAAAAAGAAAAGAAAGTAAATAGGGTCTTTAAAATATATTAAAAAATTAATTATTATACAGGAATAAATTCCTATTTTTTAATTAGTAAAAATAAATATTTTTGGCACATGAACTCCAATTGTGAAACTTATTATGTGGGGGAAAAAAAATTCTGACGAATTGGAAGAACTCTGCAATTGAGAAGGTTTTAAAATGGCCGACTCCCTGATTTCTGGATCACTGCCTTGAAAAGTGAACTAGGGAGTGGACCGAGACGCACCTCACCTCAGGCTTGATTAAAGGCAGTATGTTTGATTAAACAGAGGGATGGTATGTAATCCATAACATTGTCCTTTACATAATTAACCATGTGACTGATTAAACCTGAAGCAGAACCTGAGCTGGAAAAGTGAGACGGTGGAATGACACCACTGTGACTCGTGAAATATTCACACAGGAGATAAAACTGTTCTTCAGTATAAGTAACAGGAGTGAATTAAAGCTCTGGATGTGTGCTGGCATTTAACTAGTCCCCACAAACTACAGAAAATAATCAAAAACTTTTGCTTCTTTTACTTTTTTTTTTTTAGATTCTGAAGTATATAAACATCTGTACTTTTGTATTTTTAATTAATTATTTGTTTTTATTATTACTAATGTTCAGATTTGTAATTTAATTGATTTTAATTTAATAAATTCCACAGATTGAGAAATAAAAAATTCGATTTGAAAATCGGAAAAAAACTTTTTCTAGAGCAGACTTTAAAAAATATATATATTTGATCGAATATAGAAATTTTAACAGGTATTATACGAAATTAATTAATATTGAAGCACATTTTTATTTTATTTAAATGAATTAAATGCACTTTTGGTTTGTGATTTATTTTAGTTTTGAAACTCAAATTTTCAGGTTTAAATACACAACAAATTGGCAGCAATAGAAATCAGAATTCTAGAAAACGTTCACATTTGGGTTTTTATTTAAATGGAAAAATAAAATATGACCGTATGAACCGCTGGTCTTGGTCGCTACACAGGTTTTACTACCGTGAGTACGGAAAAACGTGTCATGAAGAAAAGTGACACAGAGACAAAGAATGATTTATAGATTCAACTTCCAACAGGCTGTTTGTAAGACACTCTGACATCTGTAAGGTTTCCTTTTTTTTATAGTAATACTTCCAACACCAACATAAACAATAACCACTGGCAGGTTTAGAGAGCAGTAACGGCAGCCGAGGCTGAGGCAGGCTGAGGCAGAGTCAGTAACAGTCTACTGTTTTCTCTCATAAAATGTTAACACACGGTCCCGGATCTTTAAGTCGAGCCCTTTGTACTTAAGCGTGCGTTGGTAAAAGAGATGAAAGAGAGCGAGATTTAAACGGATTACACATTGAGCACATTTTGAGACCAAACTGAAAAAGAACATGCTGATGTACAACTATTATCTCAGTCCCAAACATGAACAGTGAGCAACTCATTGTTATAAGCAAACATCAAGCTTACAGATAGACTATTCATTATTATATGGACAATATAGACTAAAACACATTTACTGTCCTGACCACTGTCATGTTTGCTTTCTAATTGTGTTGTGTTGTGTTGTTCGTACACTCTATGTAGCACGTTGGTCCCGGAGGATCGTTGATACGTTTCACTGTGCTGTGTACTGTATATGGTTAAATTGGAAATAGAAGCCACTTAGTCTAATTGAACAATAAATAAAAATATTTTAAGAATGAGAATAAGATGCACAAACACTTTCATTTGGAAATGTATATCATAACTACCCAACTCCAAATGTACAACTGTCAACTAAAACCTAGTTCATTTTTATACTAAAATGTAAGGTTTTTCTTAAAAAAACAATAAATAAATGAGAAAATAATTAAGAAACCAAGAATATCACAAAATAAATAATAAATGCACAATTGTTAGCTCAGACTCCAACACAGCTATAAATACCAATACAAAATGTCAGATAGCTTGATAGAGACATTTTCATGCATTAGTTCTGTGACCAAATTTTTCATAAAAACTGACAAAAAAAAAGCATCAGAAAATACATTTAAAATCTTTTTTATTTTGACAAAGTTTCAGAGATTTGATGAACAGTTACATAAGCTCCTGAAGGCTACTGAAAAGTATACAAGTGTAAAAAGTAAAAAAAAAAAAGGCCTCCAAATGTTTTTTGAATTTGATAAAATATTTAGCAGTTTGGAAGCACTATAGTTTTATGCCCTTGAATAAAAGTAAAGTACTTCAACATGGAAAGGAGTGTGTGTGTGTGTGTGTGTGTGTGTGTGTGTGTGTGTGTGTGTGTGTGTGTGTGTGTGTGTGTGTGTGTAAACTTACATGTGTGTTGTGTGTAAAATTTGCTTTCATACCCCCTTTAGGAAATGACATGACAGACGAATTGAGATTTTCTCACTTTCTCGCTTCATATGCAAACAACCGGCTCAAAGGATTCCCAAAGACTAAAGTAACACTGAAGACTGTGACTTCTCACACTGTAAGACATGATGCCAATAGTGTGTGTTCTCTACGTCAGATTGTACAATGAAGGTTCTCTGATGAGAGATCTGTGATTTAAGAAAATGGCTTCATTCTGCTTAAGTGATAAATCAGCATAATCCAGGCTATTGCAGATATATGAACATGGACAAGATGTTCTGTAGAACAGTAGCCAAGGTTAAAAACATGTTTAGAAAAGAAAAGATGACAGGTTTTGTAGCTGAAAAAAAAGACAACACGGAATATCTGTTTTTACGTCAGATCTTTCAGTGAACATGAAGTATTAAGGACTTGAAATGATCTATCTGCATTCAGGATAGCTTTTTTTCATCCAATGGTGTCCATCTTCGATATAATTAAGATAAAAGTTGTAACATCAAAAACTTTATTTGTCGGAAATTTTAGACACAACAACCATCTCATCAGTTATCGCTTTGTTTTTGCGGTGACATGAACTCAATGAAAGGATTCTTTGACAGTGTGTTATTTCCTTCTGCAAAACTACAAAATCAATCCCAAGAGGTAAATCCGGATTAAACGGTGATCCCCCACCCCAACACACACACACACACACACACACACACACACACACACACACCACACACACACACACACAAAACCCAAGCACATTTATGCTAGATAGGGGGAAGTTACCTCACTGGGGTGGACTCAGTGACCCTCGCTCTCGTGTCACATATTGACAGAATTGTAATGACCCACTTTCGCCAGAGAGGCCGCTGTTTCTCCCCACCGACTTGCACCAAACTTTTATTGCGTCCTTTTTCTTTCCCTCCTCAAATATCCATCCACAATGAGGCTTTGTCACTTTCACCACAGCAGCTTTTGTGCTCAGAATAGACAGAGCAATGGATGACAGTGTTCTGCTTTGTATCGATTTGCCCACTTTTTCCCCGAGTGAGGTTAATCCTTACAGACAGAAGTGGGTCAATGGAGCAGCGGCTGACACACTTCACTTCTGCTGCCATGTTGTGCGCCACACACACACACACACACACACACATTCACCAAACCTTTATATTTGTCATCCATAAAGAAGCAATTGGCCGTCAAATAAAAACACCACAGCAGCACGAATTGTCTAAACGAAACCTGCATAAATTATAAATGACAGCAGTTTTTACGCAACAACGAGCAGCAACTAGGATCAAATATGATCAAATAAAACGTATGCAACCAATTTTGCCAAATGCAATTCAAAGGGCATGTTAAGACATTTTAAAAATCATGCTGGGTTCCCCTGAGTTACATAACCAAAGCCGCGTCCTGAATCAATAAGCACTAAAAGGTTAGTAAAACTATGTAGGGTGCAGATCTCTGTGATTGTTAGTGCACTTGCGAAGGGAGAACCAATGCGATTTGGATTGAAGCCGAATTCAGTTACTGGCCAAGTAAACAACGAGCTAAACGTCACTTTCACGGCTGTCAAAACTTCTCCTCGGGTTCGCAGAGAATAACGTTCAAATGTATTGAAATAAAAAACTCAAAGCAACATATTAAACCATTGGCAGCAAATGCTTTCAAAAACCATGCATTAGAGCAGAATATAGTATAGAAAGAGAATTGCATTAGAATTAAACTCACCTCTCATGATGATGATGATTTTTTTTTTTTTTTTTTTATATTATCTGGAAATAATGATGCAAACTCCAGAGAAAAGATGAAATCCGCAAAATCTCCGCTTAAAGCCGAGAAAGCCGCTAAAACAACCAAACCGCATGAAGTTCACCGGAGAGACGCTCGCGCGAAGAACAAACACGCGATCAAAGGCTGGAGTTAATTTCCGCTCGGACCCTCGTATCGTTACTTGTTTCCCCCCTGCGGTCTGCCTGTGTCACTGTGTTTGTTTTTTCTTTTTTCTTTTTTCTCTCTCTCTCTCTCTCGATCACTGACTCACTCACTCACTCACTCCCTCACTAACCTACTTTCTAGCGCGTGGACTCTCACATGATCTCGCGCAGCCGGTCCTCCACGGTTCTCCTTCGGGGCAGTCCGGAGCACGCGCCTTAAAAGGGGCAATAGGTGAACACCCGGGAGCCCTAGTGGTTACAAGTGGAGATACAAAAACATTGCAAATATTTATTTATTATTTATTTTTTTATTTAACTACAAGACTCCACCGTCCATTCCTGGTTATGTAGACAAAACCACGCCCCATAACAGTCGAGGTTTGCCTGCAGATACATGCACATTTTTCAACTGTAGATCAGACCAGAACTTTTAAGTTCTCAGCATTTTTCCATGACATTCATGAAAGTTTCCTCCTACTGTTCATCAGCTTCAAGAAGAAACATTTTTCATAACTTTCAGCCAATCAGAGCACAGAAAGGTCACATTTCACTTATTAAAAAAAAGCATGGTTCTGCCTGGAATGTGAATTCAAACCAAGGCAACCTACAAACATATATTTTGCTCATACTTGTATGTGTGGTTTAGACAGGATTGTTTCCAATTAATTACATTTTAGAACAGCTAACTATACATATGTAATAATCAAACTTTCCTACGATACGATACAACATGACACGATGTAGTCTCCAATTAATGTGTGACAAAATTGTCCACAAATTAAGCACCGTTTAAGAATTGAACATGTGCTTCACAATAGACATGAATATCATGTAATATTAAAATCAAACCACACCCTTATATGGCATCTTACTCTATTGCTTTTTATTGGTGACTTAAAGAAAACGTTTCACAATAAAAAAAAGCTAAACCTTTACTTTACTGCATTTCTCTCATGTCACATCATGTATCATGTATCTCTCATTTAACAAGTGGGTTTTATTTTGATTAGATTGCGCTTCATATGTTGCTTTCATTAGTGTGCTGCTGTCGTGTTACCTAAAATGAAATCATCGTCGAATCACATCCTTGGGGGGGGGCGTGGCTGTAATTTCCCTGAAAAGAGAAAAATGTTCTTAAAAAATGTCGTTATTCGCATTTAAGGAATGCCCCATAAGCCTCAAGCTCAAGAGTTATACCTCTTAAATCATCAACTTACATCAAGAATTACTAATCATGCTAAAAAATGATATTGCATAAAATTAGGTTGTGTAATTATCTACAGTAAACATTTCAGGAATTTGAGATGTTAGATAACCACATGTCACACGCAGGGATTGATGAATTCTGTCGAACTGCATGAGGAAGAGGTTAAGCATGATAATTCTGCAGGTATGCAGGGACTTTTTTTTATTTGTGTGTGTGTGTGTCTGTGAGAGAGAGAGAGAGAGAGAGAGAGAGAGTAAACTGTGTCGGTGTAAAATATATTAAAGTATATACAAGTATGTAGCATCATGATGAAATGCTACATAAAAATTAAATCATTTAAAAATACTTTTTGCAATAATAAAAAAATTATTACGTGAGTTTACGATGGATGCAATTGCCATTTAGAGTTATATTAGAGCTGGGAAACAAAATCCAAACGTAAGATAAACATAAACATGAACAGGCAGAAGGTTGGGTAATCGACAAACAACAATTCGAATCAAAAGCGCAAGTTCCCAAACACAAAACCACGGAAGTAAGACAAGATAAAAACCAAAATAGTAAACACAAAAAGATTAGGCTTGGTGAGTCAAGCAAATGTACAATAAAGGTTACTCTACAAAGACTCATTGCAAGAGTATTCACAGGGTGAGGGTGAGGGTGAGACTGGAAAAAGGTGTGCCCGGTTAGTATTTAGGTGGTTTAGAATGTGGTTTTGAAAGATAGTAGTTCATGGGGGCCAGTTCTGTAGACCACACTGTGATTCCAGGATGCTCTTGACCAGGTCAAGAAGTGCACATAGTGTGGTGGGTGAACTTTCGAGGGTGACAGGCTTGAGACATGATATTTGGCATGGCACGTCTAGCTTATACTTGACAATGTTAATGTGGTAGAGGATCCTGTAGGGGTTGATGCATTGTACATTGATCTGCTTACATCCCTGAGAGCTCCTAAGATGTTAAAGATGAGTCCTGGCTCTAGAGATAAATTGGATGCCCTAGTCATTCATAATATCTTTCGAAATCAAAGTAATGAGACAAATAATTAAATATCAGGCCAGTGTTTTTAAAAAAAAGGTGGGCAGGCCAGGAAGAGAACGAAGGTGTAAAGACAAGGTAGTGGAGAACTTGTTTATGATCATAATCATGGTATTGCCATCTGTATAGGGTTATGTGGAATCAAAGGTGTTAACGTTAGGCCGCTAGGAACTTTTTCTTAACAGGTTGTATGTTCTCTGTTTCCCAGGGTGCCAAATGTCTGGTATAATCTACGCTGCTTTCTCCTTAGGCTAGGCAACACAAATTTACAACCTGGTGGGCATGCAGAGAGTACTTGTACTGATGTTTGTGTAATCCCATCATCCAAAGGAATTACTTGGATCATTGGGTGGAGCTTTAGACTTTCTACATCATAGTCTGAGAGCACCATTTCGATTTTGATGCTACTTCCAAAATTGGGGGTTGTCTGGGTGTTTCAGAGTAGGGGAAGTGGTGAATTATATCTCAAGCTTCTCAAAGTTCTCGTCTAGTGTTCTGTTCCACTCTAATTGCTTGGGTCCCTTTGTCAATAGGGATAGAGGAGAGTGGCAACGACCCAAAGCTCCTTATGAAGCTTTTGCTGAAGTTTGCAAATCCCAGCAATCTTTGAAGATCTTTGAAGATCCTTTTCATAGGAATGGTTAATTCTGTGTCTGGTGCCACCTTGGCTTGATCCATTGCTTTTAATTCTGGACCAGAAACAAGATCTTGAAAACATGGAATTCACTTTTCTCCACTTTAACATAGAGCTGATTGTGTAAGAGATCAAACAGGCATTGGTATTCCACATTACTTGGCATATGGGATATGTGTCTTAAAAGAATAGGAACACATTTATTTTGTAGTCAGCCATTTTTGTAAACCATGATGTGTTCTAGGCATTTTTCTAAATAAAGCATGTCATATGTTTCTTGACTTCTTAATGAGTTCTCTGGATCTACTACTTATATAAAATATAAAAAAAATACTAGATATACACTTTTGTTTGCCAGGTTATAAAATGTGTTATAAATATGTTTAATGCATTTATAGTTTATCTGTTCTGTGAATGATTTTCTAAACAACACCAACTTGAAACATGTCCAAGAAAAACATAAGAGAGAGAAAGAGAAAGAGAGAGAGAGAAAGAGAGAGAGAGAGAAAGAGAGACAGAGAGAAAGAGAGTGCAGGAGGAAGAGAGAGAATGAGAAAAGGTCAAGTGTATGTTATGTAACCTGGGAGTGTTGATTATGAAACACGAAACAATTTATTGTAAGTAGGTTAGTGGAACAAGAGGAGACCTTCATCATCTGCTCTCAGCTTTGTTTACACACAGCAAAGAAGAAAGAGTGAATAAGTGAATGTTTGCTGTACAGTCTTTAATGTTGGTCTATGAAAAATAGGAAATTGTAAGCAGGTGTGTGAAACAGAGTAAAGAAAAACAGGTAAAATATGTAGTTACATATGCAGAGTGCGATAGGTGGAGCTCCTGATTCAATGTGTCATAAAATTCCATGTTAATCTGTTAATTTTATGCTCCTCATTATTATGACATACTTCTCTAATTGATTTTCTCGCTCTCTCTTTGCCTAGTGTCAGTGTCGTAGGGTTTTCATGTTTGCAACAAATCTTATGTGACCGGATTTATTTTCTTCTAGGTTTCATGCCAAATCACATAATTATATTATTGTTTTTCTGATTATTTTGTTTTTCCATTCAATACAACACTCTCTTTCCCACCTACAATTAATAAAACCACTAAAAACACATTGAACCTAAAATTTCAACTTATCAACTATCATTTCATTTCTTGTTTACAGAGTGACCTCAAATCAACATGGACACTTAGTGCTCTTCTCTGCACTAAAATAAGTTTGTAGTCATTTATAAAACTGGGCAAATTAATTGCTGTTTTGAAAAGTTCATCAACAGTAAAAATTAGAACTATCGTTAGTCAGCTAGCATGTTGTAAAAACTACTCTCTGTTGTCCACTGTTTTTGCTGTCCTAGGACTTTCATTCAACATTTTTTACTGTAATGTTTTCCCATAAGTTGAAAAGAACCAACAGGCTCTCTGGCTTATAGCCATTAATATGCACACAAAAACAAGTTTTTCTAGGCATCTATGACTTTTTTTTAATCCATTTTGCATATTGAACATCTTAAGGTGGGAAAAGAGGCTATAACAGCTTACATATTAAGCTTTGTAAACATGCGTCTGAGGTTCCAGTGACCAGTGTTCCTGTCCTTTCTTCTCTTTGGATCTGCCAGGTTCATTCTGACGTCCTACAGTACCTCTGGATGGAGTCCTTCTCAATTGAGACCACTCTGTGCAGCTGGATATGGGTCCACATCTACAGCCTACAGATCCATGAATTTGCTAAGCAACTAAAAAACACTAAGGACTGATTTGGACTGTAAGTAATAACAAAAGTCTACTACAATGGCTCAGGATCACAGGCTGCATAAATAGATCTGCATTTGCGCACCTATTACTGCACACCGCAACAATGTAACTACAATAAATGGATATTCGGTGCCACCCAGATGAGGACTGGTTGCCTTTTGTACAAGGTTTCTTCCTCATACCATCTCAAGGAGTTTTCCTTTCCACAGTTGCCACTGGCTCACTCATCAGGGATGATCAATTATCTTCTTCTTCTTCTTTCTTCAGCTTCTCTCATTAGGGGTCGCCACAGCGGATCATCCGTCTCCATACCACCCTGTCCTCTACATCTGCCTCTTTAAAACCAACTACCTGCATGTCTTCTCTTACCACATCCATAAACCTCCTCCTTGGTCTTTCTCTTTTCCTTCTTCCTGGTGGCCTTTGTCCCGGTGGCTCTATCCTCAGCATTCTCCTACGGATATACCCCATGTCCCTTCTCTGCACATCTTAATATATCCTCCCTCACCGTGTCCCAAAACGTCCTACATGCGCTGTCCCTCTAATAAACCGATTTCTAATGCCACTGTCTCTAATCCATACAACATCGCAGGTCTCACCACAGTCCCATAAACTTTCCCTTTCACTCTCACAGATACTCTTCTATCACTAATCACTCCTGCTATCACTCTTCTCCACCCACTCCACCCTGCACTCTTTTCTTCACTTCTCAAACACACTCTCCATTACATTGCACTGTTGACCCCAGGTACCTGAACTCCTCCACCTTCTCCACCTTTTCTCCCAGCAACCGCACCCCTCCACTGCCCTCCCTCTCATCCACACACATGTACTCTGTCTTATTACTACTGACTTTTATTCCTCTTCTCTCCAGTGCCTACCTCTTCTTCAGGTTGCATCTCCTACATAGACGTAGTCCACCTGTGTGCACCTTCCTCCACTCTTATACGTCAACCTATGATCCTCCTTCTTCCTAAAATAAGTGTTCACCACTGCCATTTCCATCCTTTTCGCAAAATCTACCACCATCTGCTCCTCCACATTCCTTTCCTTAAGGCCATACCTACCCATCACCTCCTCATCACCTCTGTTCCCTTCACCTACATGCACATTAAAGTCTGTCCCAATCACCAATCTTTCATTCCTAGGTACACCATCTACCACTTCATCTAACTCACTCCAGAATTTTTCCTTCTCCTCCATCTCACATCCCACTTGTGGAGCATAGGCACTGATGACATTTATCATCACCTCTTCAACTCCCAGCTTCACGTTTATCACTCTATCAGAAACTCTCTTCACCTCCACTACACTCTTACTGTACTCTTCCTTCAGAATCACCACTACACCATTTCTCTTTCCATCCACACCATGATAAAACAGTTTAAACCCACCTCCAATGTTCCTGGTCTTATTCCCTTTCCACTTTGTCTCCTGAACACACAACATGTCTACCTTTCTCCTCTCCATCATATCAGCTACCTCTCTCCCTTTACCCGTCATAGTAACAACATTTAAAGTGCCTAAAGTCCTACACTTCTCCTTTCTCTGCTGTCTCTGTAGACATCTTACTCCTCTCCTTCTCCTTCTTTCGGCCAAAGGTAGCTTAATTTCCACTGGTACCCTTTTGGCTAACAATACCTGTGGTGGTCGTTGGTAACCCGGGACTCGACCAGTCCGGAATGAATTTCTGATTCGTGATCTGCATGTTTGATTTGGCACATGTTTTATGCTGGATGCCCTTCATAACACAACCCTCCCCATTTATCCTGGCTTGGGACCTGCACTGGCTTGTGCTGCCTTAATGGCTGGGTTAGGAATAAACAATTATAAACCTAAAATAAACTTACACATACTTTAATATAACCTTATTACCTCTTTATCTGTGTAAACCTTCTTTGAGACAATGCTCATTGTTAAAGCGCTATACAAATAACATTGAATTGAATTGAATTAAATTGAATTGATTTATTTTGAATGTAATTATTTTAATCATTGCTTAGAAGGTACCACATACGCAGTATACAGATATGAGACAGTACGTGCCAGAGAAAAATGGTTGCTGGACATAAGGAGGAATGATGTCATGTGGACAGAACTAAAGCTGTGTGTGTGTGTGTGTGTGTGTGTGTGTGTGTGTGTGTGTGTGTGTGTGTGTGTGTGTGTGTGTGTGTGTGTGCTTACACTGGAGTGTGTATTATAACCAAGTTCTTCAGGAAAACACAATCTTTCTATGGCTCTTAGCTTTTAGCAGCAGTGAATAATGTGCAGCTTTTCTCTCTGAGAGGATTATTTTGGAATCCAGCTCTCCTCACTGTAATCCGCTCCCTTCCCCTCGCTCTTATCCCGATAATCCTCAGAGTCCCCTCCCCTTCTCCTGCACCAGATAATCCCTGCACCCGTCTCTGTCACGCTTTCATCCCCCTCAAGCCCACATCTATTTTCTCATTGCAGCAGGCCTGCATCTTTAACATGGCCCACATCAATATCCATGTCAGAGCCACTCAATTACGGCACTTAAAGTAATAGTCCAGAGGAAATAATTAGAAACCAAATATAATCGATCAGTCAAGGCAAATATGGTGTCTAGTGTTGTCCTGGAGCTAAGATGTTAATTTATTACTATATCCTGTCCAGGGCCATGGTGGATCTTGAGTCTATCCAGTGTCCATCCCCGGATCAATGAACTGTAATGCTCTGTTAAGCAACATCTAGCTCTCTTACCACATATAATAACCAGACGATATGTTTTTTTAAATTATTACCCTTGTTCTTACAACAAAATACAGGATATTTTATACAAGGTGTTTTCTGTTTTTAAAATCAGTGAAAATGCCAAGCTTTAAAGGTTTAAAAAAGGCACCTCCGTCATCTCCGTTAGCAGAGACGGGGTTAATGTCCCATAATTAATTACAGTCATTGCTTTTTTTCACTCAAATAAGATTCTACATGCTGCTGAGTTGTCCTCCTGCTCAGCCTTACTCTGTCCAGATGGAGGAATCTGCGTCACACAGGCGTTTGTTTGAGGAAGAATAACAAATTGAGCGCTGAGTCACTGAAACGAAGTCCAGCCCTGAAACAATGGAAGCGTCACAGCCTGTTTCTCATCTGCGACGCAGAGATCGTGAGCTGGTTTCAGTTGTGCTTGTTAAAAGGAGCAAAACATTTTATTCAGGTAGCCTACAGAGCTCTTTGTGTGAACGGGTGTGTGGACTCTGTGCTTGTCTGACTCAGTGGAGGAGGCATGGCTTCTATGTCTGAATGATCTCAATGAAGATCTACTCTCTGTACCTTTCTTTTGCATTAAAGGATGCATGCCTGGCTACCTCTCAGTGATGGAGGAATGGCCTTAGTGCCTGTAGGACTTATTTGTGTTTGTTTCAGTCTAGAAACTTTTTCTCGCAACACATTTTCTCGCATTTCCTTACCTCTTTATTTCTCTTTCTCTCTTCACTGGCAATCATTGCAAGCCAAAGACTGGTTAACCAGTGGTGCTGTTGCTGTAATGATTTGACTTGAAGGCCAGGCACATTCCAAACACACATTGTTATAGCCCTTACAGGTCAGCAAGCACTAAAAGCACTACAACAGCTGCACTTAATCACAGTCATCTATAAGAACTACAACTCAAAAGTAAACGTAGGAGTTTGCTACAGTGGAATACCCTCCTAATGTAATGTCCTTAAACTTTAAACCAACAATTAGATAGTCACCAACAATCTGAACAATATGAAACCTAAAAATAGTCTCATTAAAATGATATATGCACAATATGGACAAAGGTTTGTGGAGACCTGACCATCACAGCCATATGTGGGCCATCTCTATGTGCTTGTGTGTTAGTATTTGTCTACAGTTGTGTACATTTTTGTGTTTGTATAAACTTGTGTCAACAAGAGCAGTATAGACTTATTCAAAAGTTAAGCATAATTGGACCCAGAGTCAATTTTTACCAACTTACATATAAAATTGTACTTATTTTTAAATAAATTATTTACATTTTTTAATTTTTCAATACTCTGATGAGGCATCGATCCTGACTGAAGCATGTCAACTATGTGATTCAAATGCAATTTGTTATTTATCCAACTCTCAGGATAAATAAATCAATAATTTATTATAGGAATAAAATGTAGACAATTTTGTCAGAACCTTCTAAAAGTCTGCTCTGTTAGCGAGGTTTGAGCTTTATCTCTCATCGTGCTGACAAACCATCATATCACAAGTCGCAAATGTTGTGAATGTTGTAACAAAGTTGAAAATTGAATTTCTAAAAGAGATATATATAATATATATAATATATATATATATATATAATTTATTTATAATATATATAATTATATTTATATATATATATATATATATTATTTAATATATATATATTATATATATATATATATATATATATATATATATATATATATATATATATATATATAATTTATTTATTTTTTAATTATTATTATTATTTTTTGGTCCAAAACTGTCTATTCAAAGTGGTCTTCAGTGTGATATCTCATGATCCAGTGGTATGATGTTTGCAGGATTTACCTGGAATTAATATCATAAACAACAGATGAACCGATCAGGTTCTGGGACTGATCAAATCAGGGACAAGGTTACAGCAAGGTCAAAAGTATGAAATATAGTAGCATCCTTTCTGCTCATACAGAGATCTTATATTCAAGTGGATGAAATCAAGGCTTTTTGTTTGCTATCAAATATTTTCAGCAACCATCCATCTTTCTGTCTGGAAATTTGTCCATACAGGTTTCTTAATATTATAATATAGTAAATGATTTGATGTTTGCAGGATTTGTATGGAATTATCATTTTCATTCAATAGCTCTTCTTCTTGTTTGAACTATATTGTTAGGGGCATTTCAGGTATACAAAA
>JBCEWE010000133.1:941842-951842 GCA_039877035.1 Silurus lanzhouensis
TGGTACCTGGGCCTTCCGTGAGGACTTACCCAACTTAATCCACGTCTTAATACCACCATTATCACGTCGCAATTATAGAAACCATCAATACTTTACAAAAATGCAATATAACAACGTGTGGTTTTACATCTTTACATCTACATTACAAATTACTACATCATCTAAAGCAGTTCAGAATATATAACAAAAATATAACAAATGTAAATAAAATATAACCTACTCAGCAGAGATGCAGACATCTAATTTGCACCGTAATTGTAAAAAAAACTGTATTTTTTTAACTGTAAAAAAAAATAATTGTAATCCAGTGGTACGGCTCGTATTCACTGGTCTGGAAGTGCCGAACAAACCCTTTCCTGGGTAGAGACAAGCTAGCTAGCTTCGGGGTTGGCCGACGTCTTCTTACAATGTTTTCTTAAAAAATGGATTTTTAAGAATGTCCAAGACCAAATCAATTTCTTTTTCATTGTGAGTGTAAAAAAAAATTCCAACTCAGATGTATTAATGTGTGCAGAGCACTACAGATGTGTTTTGCTAGTCGAACTTGTAACAATTTCCCTCAGACCAACCAATCAAAGGTCATAAAAATTCTGCCGCTATTCTGTGAGGCAAATTTGAAATCTGATTGGTTAAAGAAACAGACCCATTGCTAATATAGTCTAAGGTACAAAGGCCAGCACTACTGATTGTGAAGGCCCTGGGCAGATTAGATTGATATGGCAGCACATAGAGGCTGAAATCTGATTGGACAAAAAATCTAACATCCACATACACGTACTGGAAGCAGTGCAGACAAAAGAAACGCTACGAATTGATGAGAATAAACTGTTGGGAATAAATTAATACAATTTCATGGAACAAATATTAGAATTTAGGTTGTAAATGTAGGTCAGTGCTTCTGATAGTGTTTAGGCCAGCAGAGAAGGCGTTGCTGGCCCTGACAGCCCACCACTACATACACTAGAGGTCCAGTTCAGGAGGTTATTAGAGAACATGACTGAAGTTCTCAGATCTGGATGATGACATGATGGCTGATGGCATTATTAATTAGTTAGCTTTCAGATTAATTGTGTAATTATTCAGTGCAATGAACAACTCGGTACAATTTTACATTTACAGCATTTGATAAAGCAACTTACAATTATGTAATTCTCTACTGCTGGGTCTTGTTTGAAGCAGTGGCAGCTTGGTAGCACCAGGATTTGAACTGATGACCTCCCAAGCAGAAGTTCTACTGCTTAACCGCTGAGCTACCACTTCCCGTACTTTGTGTATACATTTCTGCATTTGAATGAATATTCTTTTTACAAAAGTGCACCAGGAAGTGTTTCAATCAAATGATTACAGGTAAGATCACATGTTTCAGATGTTGTGTAAATGTGTCATTGTGTCCATGTCAAATTCAACAATTAGATGGAAATTGTTCAGAAATTTTATTTTAGCAGATTTCAGTATTAAAATGGGCGAATGATTGAAATATATAAAATGAGCAATACGTTTTACAGCTGACAGTGTGTCCAAATCTCATCTGTGTTGTGCTGTTATAGTAAACTAATCAACGACGTGGTGCTGATGAAGTGGTGTTACAGTAATCACTTAGCATTAGAAGTGTTTGAATCCTCTTATATGCCACAGCAGCCTGCCAAGAGTTTTTGGTAGCATTTACTAGATCACATAATATTCCTGTTTTTTTACTTTAATTGATATAAATCATAATTTTCCGCTTGTGGTTATGTTATAGCAGCTATAATTAATACCAACCTGTAATGTGCAGCTGAAAACATTTTAGAAGATTTTCAGAATCCAGGATTCAATGACGCTATGATAAAGGTGATAAAATGTGAGTAAGTTGTTACTATGGAAACAGTATTAGATATTAGAATAAGTACATTAATATCGTTTGGGCTAGATCAAATCTCTTGGTTAAAAGAACCTTCAAAACCACCTTCTGATCAATCAGGTTGGAGAATTCAAAAATGAACTGGCACTAATATCAACACTAACATTGTGGTCTTGAGTATGTTGTTTGAGACAATTGAATGATTAGCTGTTTTCCCCTTTTCCTATTATGTGTGTGTGTGTGTGTGTGTGTGTGTGTGTGTGTGTGTGTGTGTGTGTGTGTGTGTGTGTGTGCGCGTGTGTACCCAAGACACAGTCTATACTCAGTAATTACACATCTACTCCTGCACGACACACATTTACAAAGAAGTAGAAAAAAAAACGCATCCAAGAAGATGACTCACAAAGGATTCTGGGTAAATGGGCCAGGAATCTGTTTGTAGCTTAAAACCTTAAGGTTTCACTGAATTGTATAAATATAAAGACACACACATGAACTCTTTGGAGAGAACATCTGAATGGAAATGACACCAAATGGAAAGAAAAATGAAAAAAGATTTCTGTTTAAACCTCTGTGTAATGAACCAGACGTTGCGTTCAATTCCACTACAGACGTCCAAAGATAAACAGCGTAGACTTCAAATTCAATCATATTCAACCTAGCGATGGAGCTATACTATCGAAACGCATATTATATTAAAAGGAACAAGGAGCAGTTCTCATGTTAAAATATTGATCCTACCCGGAATTTTTTTTTTTAAACAAGCCATATACACTGCAAAAAAAAAGGGATTACATTGGAACCCACTTATCTCTCCCTTGGTTAACTCGCCAACCCTATTAAGTCGATGTTTTTGAAGTGGAACCACCAAATTCTCGCTTTGTCTTAGCATTTTTTATCGGTTATGTCGATTTTTTTATGTCGCCGAATCCTAATATCTCGAGCACAAGGGGGGCAAATTTGCCACTTAACATCGGTTATGTCAGGAATCCCCCTGCCACGCCCCCTTCGGCGGCGGCATAACCCGAAGCACCCTGCTTCTTCTCCCGTGCGGGCGAGCTCGTCGCAGTCATGCTGATCACACACACCTGACTCTCATTCACTCACTCATCCCATCTCCTATTAAAGCCCCTCACCTCCACACACTCGCGGCCCGTTATTGTTTGTGCATGATCGTATGTGTTGGTTCATGGCGGTCTGTGTAATCGCGTATACGTATCCCGCTACGTACCCTTCTTCTCGGACTCCGCTTTCTCTCAACGGCACCCCGGATTACCCCGATCCTGCTGTTTTCCATGTTCACGCTGTCTGCACCACGTTTATCCGTTGCTGCCCAGTGCTGCGCTTTCCATAGCGCGGATCCGTGGATTCTCTACACGAACTGTCTCTGCTTTCACAACTTCATGGACTGCGCTCCCGGAGCGCACCACTGGAAATTACTGCTTCGCTACAAGTATTGGTGGATTATCTCCTGAATATTCTTAATAAACTTTGTTTGCTTCCGCCTCCTTATCCGCATTACAGGTTATCTCGATCCGCATGACCAATCAATCAAATCGCGGCAACGCTGTTGTGTAAAAAAAAACTCCAAAAACACGTGCATGCACATTCTCATTTATTAACGCACATCATGTACATAAAGAAATTTCAAGCACGTTAATATATTGCCGCCATATTGGTTTTCGTTTATCTCAATCATCGGTTATGTCGGCGCTTTTTGGCGTCCCCTAGGCCGGCGACATAACCGGGTTCCACTGTATTTATATCACACATTGGATCACCAGAAAACTAAATATTGAAGATTCCTGTTCTGCTGCTGGGCTATTGTCCTTCTGAAGCCATATCCAGCTCTTTGTAACACATCCATGCACTTTAAACTGGGCTGGGAGACACACCCCACCTCATTGTGACTGCACTGATGGATGTGCCATTCTGGAGGAACTGGACTACCTGTGGAACCTGATTGAGTTGCAGGTACTCCTTCCAAGTAATGTGAGCCTTAACGAAACTAGTGGCAAATCAATCAGGGAATCAAATTCTGTAAAAAACATTTTCTTTTTTCGGGGGTTTGTCTGTCTCCAGTGCACCTGATGTTACTCCCATTTCCACCAAAGCAGGACTTCTTCTTCTGTTGTGCCTCAGCATTCTGTTACTTTCTTATGTGTCACCTGGACCTTCTGAGAGACGTTTTTCAGAAGCAGACAACATGAGCAGAAACAAGTTAAAAAAATCTAATAATCTCTTTGCAGGTGAAGGAATGTAGAAAGTGATAGTTTGAATGTGGTTTGTGTGATGGATTATATTATGTTGAGTGTAACAAAAAAGAGTATACTGTAGTATATTCAGTATTAATAATGACAGCTTTCAAAAATAATCGTATCGGTTTCGCTATGGATATTCATGATAATAGCCTTAAAAGTGGTTGGTATCCAATTGAAAAGAACCCTAGGATGACTAGCATGCCTATTTATCTACTTATTATTATGAATAAAAAAGTATGCTAGGTGCTGAGTTCATTGATAATATGCTAATGCTACTCATTTTTACAAGAAATGATTTTTCATGCAGGAAATTAATTGTTGTTAATCCAATATAGGTATTCAGGCAAAATGTATATTAATGTAAAAACATTTTGGTTGTATTCAGTAGCTTTTACTCATGTCAGCCAACACTACACAGCTTAAATATCTATAAAAGCGATAATACTAGTTCTTCAATCAAAACCTCATGATACAGCTCTTTTATTGATGAACGGCGCCCCCGTGTGGCTGCGTGTAGTCTGTGCATTTATAAAGGAATTTTTTCCCCACAGAATTTATTAAGATTTAGCACTGACGCCAAAGTAGGTAACAATAAATTAAAGTTTATTTTATATATAAATATATATAAATATATATATATATATATATATATATATATATATATATATATATATATATATATATATATAAAATCATATAAATAAATATATATATTTTTATCTCAATATTAAATTTTTTTTATCTGATTAGAATGATTTGTGTCTATTGGAGATTGGAGACTGTAAAGTGTTGGCAGGGGACAGTGTAGCTAGACAGCATCGGATGGTGGTCTGTAGGATGGTTTTGGAGGTGAAGAAGAAGAGGAGGAGAGTGAAGACTGAAAGAAGAATAAGATGGTGGAAACTGAAGGAGGAAGACTGTAGTGTGAGATTCAGGGAAGAGGTCAGACAGGGGCTCGGTGCTGGATGACTGGGCAACTACTGCAGAAGTGATAAGGGAGACAGTTAGAAAGGTACTTGGTGTGACATCTGGAATAATAGAAAGAAAGACAAAGAGACGTGGTGGTGGAATGAGGAAGTGCAGGAAAGCATAAGGAGAAAGAGGTTGGCGAAACAGAATTGGGATCGACAGAGTGATGAGAAAAGTAGGCAGGAGTACAAGGAGATGCGGCAGCAGGTGAAGAGGGATGTGATGAAAGCCAATGAAAAGGCATATGAGAAGGTGTATTAAAAGTTGGACACTAAGGAAGGAAAAAAGTATTTGTACCGATTGTCCAGTTAGAGCAATAAAGGATGAAGATGAAAATGTGTTGACTAGTGAGGAGAGTGTGTTGAGACGGTGGAGGGAGTATTTTGAGCAGCTGATGAACAAGCAAAATAAGAGAGTGAGAAGGTTGAATGGTGTGGAGATGGTGAAGCAGGAAGTGGATCGGACCAGTAAGGAAGAAGGGGGAGCAGCAATTAAGAGGATGAAAAGTGGAAAGTCGGTTGGACCAGATGACATACCGGTAGAAGCATGGAGATGTTTAGGAGAGATGCAGTGGAGTTTTTAGCCAGGATATTAAACAAGATATTGGAAGGTGAGAAGATGCCTGAGGAATTGAGAAGGAGTGTGCTGGTACCGATCTTTAAGAATAAGGGAGATGTGCAGACCTGCAGTAACTACAGGGGATTAAGTTGATCAGTCACATCATGAAGTTATGGGAAAGAGTAGTGGAAGCCAGGCTGAGAGAAGAGGTGACCATCTGTGAGCAACAGTATGGTTTCATGCCGAGGAAGAGCACTACAGACGCAATATTTGCTGCGAGAATGTTGATGGAGAAGTATAGAGAAGGTCAGCAGGAGTTTAACTGTGTGTTTGTGGATTTAGAGAAAGAGTACGACAGGGTGGAGAGAGAGGATTTGTGGTATTGTATAAGGAAGTCAGGTGTGTCAGAGAAGTATGTGAGGGTGGTGCAGGACATGTATGAGGACAGTGGTGGAACTGCATCAAGGATCAGATCTGAGCCCTTTCCTGTTTGCACTTGTGATGGACAGGTTGACGGATGAGGTCAGACAGGAGTCTCCGTGGACTTTGATGTTTGTGGATGATATTGTGATTTGTGGTGAGAGTAGTGAGCAGGTTGAGAAGAGCCTGGAGAGGTGGATGTACATGCTGGAGAGAAGGGGAATGAAACTCAGTAGGAGTAAGACCGAGTACATGTGTGTGAATGAGAGGGATGGCAGTGGAGGGGTGCGGTTGCAGGGAGAAGAGCTGGGTAAGGTGGAGGAGTTCAGGTACCTGGGGTCAACAGTGCAAAGTAATGAAGAATGTGTTAGAGAAGTGAAGAAAAGAGTGCAGGCAGGGTGAAGTGTGTGGAGAAGAGTGATAGCAGGAGTGATTTGTGATAGAAGAGTATCTGTGAGAGTGAAAGGGAAAGTTTATAGAACTGTGGTGAGACCTGAGATGTTGTATGGATTAGAGACAGTGGCATTGAATAAAAGACAGGAGGTGGCGCTGGAGGTAGCAGATCTGAAGATGTTGAGGTTTTCGTTGGGAGTGATGATGATGGACAGGATTAGGAATGAGTTTATTAGAGAAAAAAGCAACTTGAGTTTGAACAAGTGCGAGAAAGCAGAATACTTTTTTTTTTTTTAAAGAGAAAGCAGAATAGCAGGAGAACAGAAAGTAAAAAATAAAAAATTCTTCATTATAAATAAAGAGATATAAAAGAGAGATATAAACCACCATTTGGTAAAGGTTTTATTTTTTTTTACTTATTTTCTATACAAATGTTCATACACTCCCTGTCTACTTTATTAGAAACACGTGCACACGAGTTATGATCTAATCTGCCAACCATGTGGCAGTAGCACAATGTAGAAAATCTAATGGAAAGAGACTATAGAAGGAGTCTTCAGTGTCTGTGGTATTAAATTCAAGAGAATTCACATTTTGAACATCCTATTCATCCCAAAGGTGTTCAATAGGGTTGAGTTCAGATCTCTACAGCAGGAGATCTTCCACTCCAACACATGAAAAGCATATGCTCATGAAGCTGGCTTTGGGCACAGGTGTATTCTCTATGCTGGAACAGGTTTGAGTCTCCTAATTCAAGTGATGCTCATATTTCCTCCAAACACATCCAATACTATTGTGTATCTCCAGCTTTGTGGAAACAGTTTGGGGAAGAAATATATATGTATATGACATCATTAGCCACGTACTTCCCAACACATTATCTTGGGATGCCAAACCATTTTCCGAGTCAGTCATGTTGAAAATAACTGAACAAATAAGCATATGAGCCTTTATCATGTGTGTGAGACAATATTTACACTCTTCAATGAAGAATAATGTAGAAATCAGCCAGTGAGAAATCACAATATATTTAGAAAATATTATAAAAAATTAACATAATCAGAGGAGATTCGGTCATGTGTGAGAAAAAACAGCAGAGAAACTGGATTGAGGTGATTTATTGGAGTAAGAAAAGTCACACACACGCACACACACGCACGCACGCACACACACACACACACACACACACACACACACACACACACACACACACACACTCCATGCTTACTTGAACAGTAACAGATATATTAGTGATGTAATACCTCTGCTTTTTTGGATGGTTCCTTATTTAGTGTAGCTTGTGTGTGCGTGTGTGTGCGTGCGTGTGTGTGTGTGTGTGTGTGTGTGTGTGTGTGTGTGTGTGTGTGTGTGTGTGTGTGTGTGTGTGTGCGTGTGGTTCACGAAGCATGCACATGACTGATGGAGTGTAAGGACACTCGACAGTGAGCACAATAGTGTGAAGAGTTCATGCACAGAGGTTCACTTAAAGGTACACTGAAGTCATGAGCACGTACGAGGAGGCAGATATCAATCCCCAAACCACAAAAATGTCGAAACCAATCCAAAACACACATGGCTCTTTGTTCTTTGCATTTAAAAGTGCAGAAAAGAAAAAAAAGAAAGAAAGAAAGAAAGAAAGAAAGTCAGCATCATCCTCGTTATACAAAAAAATACACACACCAAAGCATCTAAAAATCATCTCACAGAAAACATCATCTAAACATCAGCATCAGCTGAATTTTAGATGCTGATCCAAAAATCATGCATCTAAAAATCACCTCACAGCAGAAAACAAACCAACAAACAAACAAACCAGGAAATAGAATGAGATCAGTGCTGGCTAATACAGACTTCTCTGAAGAATTACTACAAAAAAAGTGAATCAGTTCCATTTGTGCTTTTTGTTTCCAACAATGTGTGTTTTCCTGCTTGAACACTGAGGAATCGTGGACATTTCTGTTTTTCGATTTGCTGCTCCGATAAACAAAAATATACAATAAAAAAAAAATAATAATGTTTTTAATGATAAGATAGACTCGTGTCCAATGCACCTACGCCTCACAATATTATTATAATAATTTTTTTAAATAGTATTAATTCTCATTTCAGTGCTAATAAAGCCAAAGCAACCAATCAGAGATAGCTGTTGTAGCTGAAACCATGAAAAGTGAACCTTTTGAATTGAATTTCTTGCTTCAAGAAACCGGGTTTGCCATTGAAAAAAAAAAGTATTAACATCAGGTGTAACATGAACATGAGTTGTCGTGTTTGTCGGGGATTTTTCTGTGTTTCGGCGTGTCTACCGCTTGACACACACTACGTTCTGCTAATGAGTACGCTTTATCATTTATTACTGAAACACCTTGTACTTTTTATTTATTTACAGTTACATTTAATGTTATGGACCGACCATGACACAAGCGAGTTTCTGTTCCTGCTTGTGTTATAGCAGCTATAAACACTCATTCCCTCAGCAGCCTCTCTTTATTCTCTGTGTCTTGACTTTTGCAAAGCACTAATACTGGGGACTCTGCACAAAGCGTAACATACTGTATAGTGGGGCCAAAAAGTCTATAGGCACCAGTGAAAATGCTTATATTCAAAATATTCACGAGTCATTGCCGTGGGTAATTGAATAATAAAAAATAGTTAAAAGTCTAAATATAAAATTTTTTGAAGATAAAAATTCAAAGGTCTTCATTTGTTTTTCACTGGACATAAAGCGCCATCTTAATGTGTAGGATAGAACAAAACAGTGAAATAAATTTGTTCTGGATTAATGTGGGTGTGGCCCATCTAGAAATGCAATAATTTTATTAAAAGTCTTGCTAGTACTGATATAATCATGTTAGCAATGCTTTTCATTTCCTCTCGCCCCTGTTTTAAACTATCAAAATCCTGGACGTCTGATTTTCCCATCTCCTCCTATGCATCTGGACCCCAGCTATAAATACAGACCGTGACTGCCCCACAGAATCACCTTCCATTTCTGTCTTATTTAGGAATGAAAAAAGTGTGTGGTGACTTAGACTCCTGATGGATCCACACTCTGTCCATTAGTGACCATTAACCCTGCCTGGGTATGGCTTGAGGAGGAAGAAACAGAGAGAGAGGGATGAAAGATGATGAAAGAGGAGGAGTTGGTGGTGGTGGTGGTGGTTATACACCTATTAAAAAAAGGAGAAAAGAAAATAAAGAAGTGGTGCTCAGCAGCCTGTGGCCTCAGGGCTCTGTTCAGACTCCATATTCACAAGCAAGCTTTTAATTAGGACTCAGAGAATAAGAGCCCCTGTGAAGCGTGCAATCGAAACATTGCAGCTTTTGTTTGACCCAGGTTTAAGAGCAACACACACTCACACACACACACACACACACACACACACACACACACACACACACACACACACACACACACAAAATCTTTTTTTTAATAAGCTTCAAAAGATTTACATAAAAATTATACATAACTTATATATTCATTTCTAATGTAAATGTACCAGTAGACTTTTAGTTAGACACAGACTTTTATCTATCTATCTATCTATCTATCTATCTATCT
>JBCEWE010000133.1:954342-966842 GCA_039877035.1 Silurus lanzhouensis
CTATCTATCTATCTATCTATCTATCTATCTATCTATCTATCTATCTATCTATCTATCTATCTATCTATCTATCCATATGTCTGTCTGTCTGTCTGTCTGTATTATTTCAAGTCTTCAGGAGTGTGTATTAATAACCTGGAACGCACAGCTGGACGCAGTCGCCTTACACACTGTGATTATATTATGAAATAAAGGAGTAATGCCTTTAATGTAATGCCTTTAATGTATTTACTTGAGTGTGTTGACAGTAACCAGGATTACTCTTTACACTTTAGTAGAATGTAATCATAAGATGTATCATTAGCAGAACATCGTATCACAAACACACATGATCAGAATTCAGCCCGGATTAGCGGATTAGCTAGTTACCGCTTAATGTAACAGCTAGCGAGTGTGTTATGTAACAGTTTTCCTGTTCTTCATTGACTGCCTCTGATTGGTTGGAAATAATGATGTCATCATGTATCTCAGTGATAATTATTTTTTTAATTTCAGAAATTAAAGCGCAAAAAGGAAGAAGCTGAGGTCAAGATTCTGAATGTTCCTTCCTTTGCACCCTATACTCTGTTCTCTTTGATATCCCGCTTCAAACCTTCGCTCAAATCAGGACGACGCCCCCAGAGGGACCGACTTGTTTTATCGCTCATTGCTATTCCCTCACCGCCCGACTCAAAATGCCTCGACCTGCCTCGTCTGTCCGGCCTGCAACAAAGAACCTCAGTGTCTCTGAGACGCTCTCTGAGAAGCAGCACCCCAGAGACGAGATGGAAAAAGAGTAAGTAAGAGACAGAGAGAGAAAAAGAGAGAGAGATCACATTTCACTTTACAGAAAAAGGGAGATTTAGAGAGCGAGAGAGAAAAGAAAGACTAGGTCAGTGAGGCAGAAAGACAGAAAGACACTCACAAAAGCCTTCAGTGTTTGTGTCCAGCAGCAAACACACATCGGGAAACATTTACCCATATGCACACACACACACACACACACACACACAAACTCCACCCACAATTATTATTGTATTATTGTTGCCATTATTACTTGCACCACTCCAGAACTCGCAGCTCATATAAGGATAATTTGGCGAACACTCTTTATCATGGACGTCCTGATTTTGCCGAGTGACAGGCATCCCCGTGTCTCTTAAACCCGAAACTGTCACAAACGTTTTTTCCTTTTTAGCTAGCGAACATGGGGTCAAGTTTAAATGACAAAAAAACAATTGTATAAAATAATAGCTATTGCAAGATTTGCAGCATTAACGTTATATGTTAAGGTAAAATGTTTTCTTTTTAATTTATATGAAAATGTCCTGCCTGTCTATGTAGCAGATCGCTACCGAATATTGCTATTTTAATAGGAAATCAAGTGATCAGCTGATCGATCAGCTTTAAATAAAAAATACTTTGTAAAACATACATATGAATCCATTTTGTTTTATTGTAAATGTGATTTACGATGTTTGTTATCCAGAATGTGATATACGATGTACATTATTTTTATATAATGTTTTATAATGTACGTTATTTTATTCATAACGGTTTACGATGCACGTTATTTTATTCGTAACGTGATTTTATTTATAATGATTTACATTTCAAATGATCTCATTTGCACGATCTACAATCTATTTTATTGAAAATTTAAGATGTAAGTTATTTTATTTAAAAAACGAGATTCATGATGCATCTTCATTTATTTGGAATGTGATTTATCATGTACTTTATTCTGAGATTTAGTTTGTAGCATGATTCTTGATGACTTTTATTTTGTTTATAACCTAATTAACAATGTACTGATTTTGTAACGTGATTGTAACGTTATGTCGTTACCAAACTAATTTACGATGTATTTTATTTAATTCTTAACATTTTATCATTTTATTTGTAATGTGATTTACGATGTACATTATTTGTAACTTGATTTACGATCTATATTGTTTTATCCATAACTTGATTTATGCATGTTATTTTATTTGCAACGTGATTTAAGAGACGCTTTATTTTATTCGTAACGTGATTTACGATGCGTTATTTTGATATACATAAGTGACTTATGAGATATTTTATTTATCACTTAATTTAAATCTTTGGTTGTTTAATTCTTAACGATTTACAAGGTACATTATTAAATTTTTTACGTGATTTATGATGTATGTTATTTTATGCGTAACAATTTAAGATTTACGTTATTTTATTTGTAAAGTGATTCATAATGTTATTCTATTCATTATTACTTGCGATGAATGTTATTTTGGTATCGTACAATAATTTCTTTGTAACATGATTCATATAAGACATTATTTTATTCGTAACATATTTCCGATTATTGGCTGTGGGGAAGAAGGGGAGGTGGATCATATCAGTGCATTATCGGTTCATGTTAATTTGATTCCCCGACCCCCTGTTCATCTTAACATGTCGAAAAAAACAGAAATCGTTTTATTTGTTACAAAAAACCCATGGAAATGTATTTTTTTATTAACTGATTGATACTGATGAATCGTGCACAATAAGGCCAGAGACACAAACTAACAAAGTTTTTTTTAAATGGCATTTTGGATTTCAGGTTGATCTTTGAAATCCTGTCTTGTCTTTGAGATCAGTCGTCAAAATCAGGACGTTTGTCTTCCTCACATCCACACACACCCCTGATAAAAAAAAAGCAATTGCAAGTCCTTTGATTGCTTTTAACACAATGAAAAGAGTCTGTTTGGAATCAGCTCCGTGTACGTGAGAAGCTCCAGTGTGGCTCAACTGCTAGACCCTTCTCAGCTCTAGCGTCTTTACATTAAGTCCTTCGAGCTGAGATTTGGACTTGCACCTGGTACCAGGATGCCTTGTATATCACACACACACACACACACACACACACACACACACACACACACACACACACACATATACACAGACCAGCAAAAATATAAAAGAACAAAATTTCAGGAAAAAAATGTCCACCGAACAGTTTCCTCACAGAAAAACTTGCTACTGTTGGCTGTAGATTTAAGCAAACACTTCACAGTATACTGATATCTGGTTCATGGCTCTGTGTCATCGGGGTCAAGGGGCTCTGGAAAACTTTGCTAACATAATAAGTCCTAAAGGGTTGAGGGCGTGTGCGGCCAACCGGCAAGTGCTCAGCCCAATGCTTGGTTTGGAGTCTGTCTTGGGAGACTCGATAGACGGCAGTGAGACAGTTTTCTGGGCAGGTTTTCATGGCTCTCTGGAAAAGTGGACGCTTCTCCAAATCTTTACTGTCCGTTAGATGAACACTCTCTGTTGTTTTCTCTCCTCTCGCAGTCCATCCTCCTTCCCAGACCGTGGCTGGGGTCCTGTAGCTCACCAAACCCCCTTGTGGCGTGAAGGACGGCGGGCCGCACTAGCGCTGCATTCGTACGTGGCTGTATCGGGTAATTATGGTGGTGTCTGTTAGATTTGCTGTTGTTGCTGGGGCCGTTTTGGCTCCAGTGCGGAGGATTGGCGTAATCCGAGTGCGGGTTTGGGGCGGATACAACCTTCCTGCGCTCGGGCGAATCTTGAGGCGTCGCCGGTCGGTAATCGCCCACGGAACTGCGTGTCTTCAAAGCCTGATGGTGCCTGCTATGGTCTTTCTGCAAGCTGGGATGAGGAAGGATGAGATAGCGCTGCCTTTCGACGTTCGGGATTCCCGGGTCGTCTTGCTGACCTCCGTCGCCACCTTGTAAATAATCCGAGCTCAGGTACATCATGTTCTGACCTGTTTGGGTGATAAATGTCTGGCTTTGCTCCCATTCTGAGTCTGGAAGGTGGAAATGGGTGTGGTCATGCACATCAGGAACGGGCCGCTTCTGCTGGAGAGGCGTTTGCTCTGGAGTTGGTAATCCTGGATCCTGGATTTCTCCAGATTTAGGCCAGCCATTATTAAACAAGTCCTCTACCTGTGCATCGACACCACTGATCCTGGTCACACTAATCGCTGAGTTACTACGCCCATGTCCTAGCATGCACTGCTCTCTTTCGGTGTGACGGCGCCCAGCCTGGCTCGAAGCCCCGCTCCTGGAGCGACGCCGATGCTTGAAAGTCATGAGCCAGCAGATCATCAGAGCGGAGAGCGCCGCCCCAGTGGTGAATGCAGACACAGCACACATGATGAGAAGATTGACGGACACCAGGCCATCGGGTTCCTCTACGTAGCTTTCCTGGAGTAAGCCTGAAACACACACACGTTCACAATAAATACCCAGAAACGACCAACACAATCTTATGCAATCACCGCGCAGCTTCGCTAAGTGGAAATACTAAACAGAGTTGACCTTCTTTTTATCAGTCTCAAAAGGCTGAGTCATTAATTCCCCAGCGGGATATGGGGGAAGGTGGAGCTCAGCCGCTGGTGGAGTGGATAATTATGCTCATTAGCTAAAGTGGATGGTGCTGTTAATAGCTGTAATAACTGTCTTCCTGATTAAAAGTATCTCTTTATACCTCTTTTCTCCTCGCTACGTTAACTGTTTGGTGGAAATACGTCCGATGCGGGATTCATTCTCTTGCCAAAAATCACCAAACTGTATTTACATGTAGAGCAAAGTTCATTCAAGTGCAGAGCGGAGGAGAGGAGCGACGGAGAAGAGAGACGGACCAAAATAAAGATGGGAAAGAAAAAAATAAGGCGAGCACTAAAAAGGGAGATGGAGGAAAGACAGATGAAGATGGAGAGCGTGTGGGTGAGCGAGAAAGTTGGAAAGAGCAAAGAAGAGAAAAACAGACAAAGGAAGGAAAAGAACGATGGAGAATGTTGATTAAAAAGATATCGAGAAAAAGAAAGGGCAAGTGTGAGAATAAGGGAGAACAAGAGATGGAGAAAACGAGAGACAAAGGTTGAAAGATGTCGCCATCAAGAGAGAGAAAAGGTGAGATGGCGAAGGAATGAAAAAAGGGAGATTGATAGATCATGAGAAAGAAAAGTGAAAAGAAACAAAGGAGAAGGTAGAAGGGATAGACAGATAAAAAGCTACACTAATGCACAGATAAATGGATGGGTGGATGTATGGACAGACAGACAGACAGACATACAGACAGATAGATTCTGATGTGGTCCTGCTCTGAATTTTGCATGCTGACGTGACAGTGTTTTTTCTCTCTCTCTCTCTCTCTCTCTCTCTCTCTCTCTCTCTCTCTCTCTCTCTCTCTCTCTCTCTCTCTCTCTCACACATTCCCTGATGAAACCAATATGGCATTTCTTTGTAAAGTGCTTTTTCACAAGTTCATTATTAGAGGGCATTTAAAAGTCACAGTCAATCTCTCTCACTCTCACACTCGCTCTCTCTCACGCTCGTTCTCTCTCTTTGGGATTTCTGTAGTGTGTTAATGATCTCTTGCGCGTTCTGTTTTTCCTTTGTGGCAGACGGCCAGGCAGACAGTCTCAGCTGCCGTGCTGTAAAAAAAAAAAAAAAAAAAAAGAAAGAAAGAAAGCAGTTTTTATCCTGTCTTGGCTCATCCTGCTTTCTTATCATGGCCGTGAGGTCGCTCTCCGCCTGCGCTTTTTACTGTTCATGCCAGATCAATGCCGGAGGCGTAGCTGTGTATCATCAAGTGCTGCATTCGGGTGCAGGGATGCATCAGGTGTGTGTGTGTGTGTGTGTGTGTGTGTGTGTGTGTGTGTGTGTGTGTGTGTGTGTGTGCAGGGATGGGTAAGTTCATGTGTGTTGACTGTATTCTAACATTTATTTCCATTATACAAAAACATCAAATACATTTCTAGTAAAATGCTATGTGTGTGTGTGTGTGTGTGTGTGTGTGTGTGTGTGTAAGAGAGAATAAGTGTGTCTGTATAGTTTTCGAGTTCAGATCATGTTAATTAAAATAAAACAGAATGGATTCTGATGGCGTATGTGTGGAAAAAAAGCATTTTCTTAGTTGTTAATAAAAAAAATAAAATAAAAAAAGACACTTTCTCTCTATATATATAATGATTAGAACCCAAATGCTGGCGTTCTTCTGCTAAATAGTTTACTTGAAGCGCAGGAGGGATCTGCTACACAATCAACACTGGTTCATGTTCTGAAATAAACTAAAGGTAATAAATCACAAGCTCTCTCCCTGCTGGAATTGATTTGAGACACAGGGCTTTTATTATTATTCAGAAGTTTACACTGAACACATTACAGTTCCAGGTTGCCATTATTTATACTCAAACTAGTTTTTAAGTTATTAATGTTAGAATTACACTCCAGCAGCTGGACAAGACAAATAACTGTAAGGACAGATGGGTGGATGGATGGATGGATGGATGAATGAATGGATGGATACAGAAACAGAGAGGTAGAGAGGTGGAGAGAAAGTAAATTGGTAAAAATTAAAAATAGCACCGCTTTTGGCGCTTCCTCCTAACCAAACCCCAAAGACAGATAAAAATGTCATTGTATTGCATCATAACATGAAAGAGCCAATCGATTTTCAATATGCAAATACAGGCTGTGCATGTAAATGAACCACAAGACTGTAGATGAACATTTTTGCACCTTCAAGTCGTAAAAAACTTTCCTGCATCCTTGAATGACCTTAAAAAGCGGAAATGTGTATGTGTGAGTGCGTGTGTGTGTGTGTGTATGTGTGTGTGTTTTGCACTTTATTGCTGCCGGGTCCTCAGATGGAAATTACCCAGCCTGCACCAGGTCTTTACCTCTAAATGAGAAAGAGGCTTTAAAACGTGTCTGGAGTGTCTGGAGGGCTGTAATATTCTCCTCGCCTCGCTCCTCACCTCGTCCCCCAGCGCGGCAGCGGGTCATGAATAAAGCCGGGCCATTAGGGAGCGCTGCCTTTGTAACCACCCGGTTTTATCCTTACAGAAGACAAAACGAGCAGAGGGGAGAGGGGGCTGCAGAGAGAGGACGAGGTGCATGGGTGTGGATCTGTTCGTTCTTTGCACCTTTCCCTCGGGCGAGGAGAACATTAAAGCGTGATGGAGGCCGAGCCGCATGGCTGAACGGTGAGCGAAGCTGGAGCTCCAATTACAGAGCCACAATCCCACAGGAGTGCACTCGTTACAGAGGCCTGTGAAACACCACGCCACCACTTTCTGCATGTGTGTGTGTGTGTGTGTGTGTGTGTGTGTGTGTGTGTGTGTGTGTGTAATGAGCACACATGCCCTGTGGCCACTATTATAATTGCACAGACCACCTGAACAAGATGATTCACCTTCCTGTAATCGCCTTCGCACCGAGTGCCCCAAAGGCTTCAATCAAATCTCCGAGCTGTAAAAAATAATTTTTCCAACATGAGCTCTCCGGCTCTGTCCCAAATACGTCAGCCATCCTAAGAGGCCATCCATAAATGCAAGTTTTGCAAGATTATTTCGTGTTCTCCCTGAAACTGAGGGCTGTCCGGCCATCCTACGATTCTTCCTTGAATTCTGGACCTCGTTATTATTTAGTGCTCTTAATTTAATGGCAGCTATTTACACTATGTGTCAAATAATACATGTGACTATCTACAAAATAAGCCACATTTATTACATCCCATTTATTACTTATTTACGTCAGTCCCAGAGACTGGACTTTATCTTAATATATATAATAATATATATATATAATAAAAAATAAATAAAATTAATAATAATAATAATAGCGCTATAATGTTCTCTAATTAGCCTCCTTAATGTTCCTCGACTGGCCATTTAAAGGCTCTGTCCCAAATATTACATTATAGCATAGTATAAGTTAATGGTCTAATGAGTAAGGAAGCCATTTTAATTAAACCTGCTGAATCCTCCAGCCAAGGTTTCGTCCTGAATACTGAACTTCATTACCATTTAGTGCTCTAACTTAAATGGCAGAGCATTACACAGTAGAGCTGTGTCCCAAATCTTCCTAATGGTCTTACTTAAACACTGACATTCCAAATACTACTTATTTGCATGTCGGATATTTTAACGTTCCGTCCTACATCATGGACCGTAAATCTTAAATTCAGTAAGGCTGTGTCCCAAATACTGAACATTAGCGCTATGTAGTGTCCCTCATTAGACATTAGTTACAATATTTTACAATACAAATATTACAAATTTAAATGTCGGCCATGTTAAGGTTACATCCCAAAAACTAGGCCTTATGTTTAGTTGGTGTTCTTTAGTCCTTAAGAGTATCCCAAATACACTATGACTACTTAGTGTGTTTACTCAAACATCAGCTTCATTCATTGATGGTCCAAAATGACTTATTTACATGTCGGCCATTTTAAGGTTCCGTCCCAATCCCTGGTCTTCAGATTTAGTGAATAAATCACTTAAATTATGATCTTGTAGTCTCTCTAGTTAGCGTCCTTTAGCGCTTCGTCCCAAACCTTAGGTGTTATGTTTAGTCAGTGTTCTTGTGTAGGTCATTTTAGGGATCTGTCCCAAACCCTCTGTGCTATGTTTAGTCAGTGTTCTTTTGTTGGTCATTTTAAGGCTCTGTCCCAAACCTTAAGGTTTATGTTTAGTCAGTGTTTTTGTGTAGGCCACTTCAGGGCTCCGTCCCAAACCTTAAGTGTTATGTTTAGTAAACAATTTTTGTGTTGGCCATATTATGGTCTGTTCGAAAACCTTAGACATTATGTTTCATCATGGTTACTGTGTCGGCTATTTTAGGGCCCTGTCCCAAACCTTAGCTGTTATATTGTGTTCTTGTGTAGTGTTATGTTTATTCAGTGTTTTTGTGGGTCTTGTCTAACCAGTAGATATTGGCTGTGTCCCAAATGTTTACAGTACATAGTGCACTATATAAATCATTTGAAGTCTGTTTATTTATTAATTTGGACCCACCGTGTCCTCAACCAGGTTTCAGATGATGACTAATTGGGTTGCGAGCTATAGAACACACACAAATGTTCTAGACGTCTGGCCGTCTCTTTTATATTCTTTGTCTCGGTGTTGGTTGCTAATCTCAGCTCTGTGTCTCTGTGCTTATAATGCATGAGTGTGAGTGGGTGTGAGTGTGTGTGTGTGTGTAGGTTTTCTTTCCCTGTCCCCGGTCCCTGACTCTTCGTCTCCTCCTTTCTGTGACATCCTTTCATCTTCAGCAAGCCGCCTCTCTTTCTTTCTCTCTCTCTCTCTTTCTCTCACTCTTGAGACACGCTCCTGCGTCGATCCGTCACGCTCCTCCTCTCTTTTTTTCATCTGTCTCTTTTCTCTCTCTTTATATTCTGCGGATGCTTGTGTGCACGTGTGTGAGTGTATGTGTGAAAAATCCTGCTAGCTTAAACCAGCACTTCCATCAGGCCATGTTCCCGATTCAAACAAATGAATCTGTTGTGACATTATTAGTGTGTGTTTGTAGCTCCTCCCACTTGCCCATTTCCCTTCACCACTGGTTCGCTGGTTTACAGACAGGACAGTGTGCATGGAGCGCGATAATGTCACACACATGTTAAACACTTGGTTTCTTGTAGCAGTTCAGAGGTGTAGCTAGCTAACGTTAGCGGTTCTCCGGACGTGTTATTTGACGCTCTTTCACTTTTCCACTCACTCTGTGGAAAACATTTCGTTTTGCAGAAGCGAGGGATTTCTTTTGTGTATTTTTGAGCAGGAAATTCATAAATTACTTTTGGAGGCAAAACATGTTAAACATGGACTGGAATTTTAATATTACTATCATGTAGTGTGGCTTTGTGTGTGTAGTGTGTTTGTAGTGCATGTAGTGGTTATGAAGTATGTGCAGTGTGTATGTACTGTAGTGGGTGTGTTGTGTATATGGAGCACTTGTATTGTCTGAATATAGTGTAGTGTAGTGTGTAAGTAGAATAATTTGCAGTAGTAGTGTGTGTACTGTGCATGTAGTGTGTATGTAGTGTGCATGTTGAGCATGTACGGTGGTGTGTATGAAGTGTGTATGTAGTATGCGAGTTGTGTGAATGTAGTGTGTAGTGCGTGTGTAGTGTAGTGTGTAGTGTGCATGTATTGTGTGTGTAGCGTGAGCATTTTGTATGCGGTGTAATGTGTGAGTAGTTTTGTGTAGTATAGTGTGTGTAGTGTGCATGTATTGTGTATTTAGTGTGTGTAGTGTGATGTAATGTGCATGTAGAGTGCCTACTGTGCATGTAGTGGTTGTGTAGTTTGTTTAGATTGTATGTAGCATAGTGTGTGTTTAGTGTGCATGTATTGTGTATTTAGTGCGTGTAGTGTGCATGTTGTGTGTGTGGTGTGCATGCTGTAGTGTGTTTGTAGTGTAGTGTAGTGCAGTGTATATGTGTGTGTGTGTGTCTGTGTGTGTGTGTGTGCGTGCATGTGTGTGTGTGAAGCAGTAATGACAACTGGGAGTTGACTGCACCCCCTTGTTTAAGGGTTGTGTCATTAAAAGCCCAGCTGCTATATGGATTAACCGACAAATTGGCAGCTCTTTGAGTGCGGCCTCATTGATCTGCAGGGGAGAGATAGAGTGTGTGTGTGTGTATGTGTGTGTGTCTGTGCATGTGTGTGTGTGTGTGTGTGTGTGTGTGGTGACAAAAAACATTCAGTACTGAGGCTTATATAACGGCAACCTGTTAAGCTTCAGCTAACTTCTGCACCACAGAGCATCAGTGATGCATGGTTTTCTGTGTGTGTGTGTGTGTGTGTGTGTGTGTGTGTGTGTGTGTGTGTGTGTGTGTGTGTGTGTGTGTGTGTGAGAGAGAGAGAGAGAGAGAGAGAGAGATAGTGTGTGTGATATGTTTATGTATATATGTATGTATGTATGTATGTATGTATGTATGCGCGTCAGTGTGTGTTTGCACGCACATGAAGCATTGAAAGTGTGTGTGTGTGTGTGTGTCTGTGCACATGTTGGTGTGTGTGAGTGTGTTTGTATGTATGTATGTATGTGTGTGTGTGTTTGCACGCACATGAAGCATTGAAAGTGTGTATGTGTTTGCACATGACAGATAAAAAGTGTGTGTGGCTGTGCACATGCTGGTGTGTGTGTGTGTGTTTATATGTGTATGTGTGTTTCAGCAGGATCTGGGTTCACAAATCACTAAGCGTCTTCAATTATACTGTCTGTTCCTTTTCACGCTCTCTTACACCCTAATCCTCTCATTACACACACACACACACACACACACACACACACACACACACACACACACACACACACACACACACACACGTCACAATAATTTGCTACACTGTTTTCAACAATATTCAGGTATATTTAGAGGTTCAAAAACACAACACACACACACACACACACACACACACACACACACACACACACAAACTTTTACTACAATTAGTCAGCAGATTAGCGACGGAAAGCAGAGCGTTTACAGGCAGCAGTGTTTCATTACCGCACACTAACCATCTTCAATAAACACATACCTCCTCAAACCAACACATGTGGACTCCATCACGTCTCCCCTGGCTGTGTTCCAAATCACAATCACACTCTGCAGCCTGATCGCAACCGAGTTCAGCTAAGTGTATTCCTGAGCCAGGGAATTGGAAATGCGTGAACACTATGGGGAACTCGTTTTCCACACAATATTTGAAGTACTTGGGCTGGATAAAGGATTTCAGGGGAGACAGAAATCTGTTAGTTTAGTCAGGGTGAAGTAGCTCAAAAACAAAAAGAAAATCACACACACACACACACACACACACACACACACACGGCCATGGTTTTTCACTTCTCTTCGGACATTCTGTGTAACCCAGATGTGGATGGGCTGGTTTCTTCTGAGTCTGGTTCCTCTGAAGGTTTTTCCCAGTCACTGTCACGACTGGCTCTCTCATTAAAGATGAAATTTACAGGGACTTATTTATGATGCTAAATATTTATTTGTAATCTATTCAGTCTGTATTTTTTTAGAACACTGTGAAACGCTGCACAGAAACACTGTACTGAATTTTGAAGTAATTCATCATTTATTTATCCATGCAATCTTTTCATTTACTCTTGTGTCATCTAGTTCACTTAATTCTCTTTTCATTATTTGATGAAATAAATTAACTTGAATATGAACTTAATAATTGATTAATAATGATGGTTGAAAAATAAATAAATACATAAAAGTATTATTAATACTATTATCATTATTACTGTTGTTATTATCTTTAAAAGAAATGTAATTTTCACTCTCAGGCCCAACGAGTTTTATTACACTCTTATTTCCCTTCTTTTTTTAAATCAGCTCTGTCTGATTTAATTTATTGCCGGCACAAAAACAAAAAAAACCCTTTGTGATCATTCAAGTCAAACTCATTTTCTCTTCAGCAGTAATTCTAAAAAGAACATTACGATTTGGGACACAGCCTGGAGTTTCGAATGGCTTTCCTACGAAGCGTTTCCAGCTTCTCTCCTTGTTACGATCAGATGGAGTGGAACAGCATTAATTAGCAGAAGAGAATGTGACATTTTTTACCTGCATTCAATCTATCAAAGCCACACCCTCTGCGAAAATGTAATTATATAAATCAACAGATTTTTTACAACACTGTGTGTGTGTGTGTATGTTTTCGTTCCACTTCGCCCTAAGCTGCCTTCCTGCCAGGTTGTGTGAGTCGAGAACTCTATTCCCTC
>JBCEWE010000133.1:971842-979342 GCA_039877035.1 Silurus lanzhouensis
ACACATACACTGTGATATAGGTGACAGCACGAGAGTGGTCGATGAGATGGGAGAGAAGAGAGAGCAGGGATCACAAAACCGAGTGACAACACACACTGTGTTGTGTGTGTTATGTAACAGAGGTGGTGGTGTGTTACTGCTCCTGTCAGTCATCCTTGAGAAATCCTTCATCACAGCAGGTTCAGGAACAGGTACAGGTACAGGAGGATCTCAGCATCTTCTCACAGTCTGCTCTCTGATCAATGCCTTCATCTTAGTTCGCATTAATAAAAGGGGATGACGCTAAGCATGTCATGCTGTACCAACAACTGCTTGTTAGCAGCTTGTCATGATACTGACGCTGGAGACTCCTTCCATAAAGTCAAACACTATGTTTCACCAGTTCCACCATGACACACGCTGTAAGGTAGCTTTGCCTGACTAGATTTGATTTCACTTGCTAGGCTCGCTAATGTTTCTAGATTAGATAAGCCTGCGTTCCCAAGGCTTACTTTCAGGTGCTCGATAAGCATTTTCAGGCTAGTTTAGCTTCTGTGTAACCTTCAGCTGACAGACTTACGATGGATCCCTGAGGCAAATTGCACCTTAGTTTAGTTTTAGCACTCTAACTAAGACTAGCTTTCAGTCAGTGTGTTCGCTCTGGATCACTGGGTTAAGCATTCTCATGCTAGCTTAGTTTATTTTTTTGATGGCGAGACAAAAAACCTTGTGATAACGCTTATACACGTGTTTACTCCATTTATAATACGTTCCTAACCCTGATATGAAGCACTGCTAAGAGCTAACTCACACATCGGGCTGCTGTGTTTATTCCTTATTGCTTTATTCCTTGCAAATTTTATTAGGTGCATGTTTTATTACAGCATGTTTGTGGGTATAAAAAAACCTCATAAAGCCTCCATCTTACCGTCACAGTCACCCAGATGTGAGGTGTTTCCGTGATCCACGTCCTGCTCGAAGGGAAGCCTGTAAAAAAAAAAAGGACCACACATGAACATGCATGTTCTCCTACAGATAAAGCATTTAGAAAGCTGTACTTTACAGCGGCGTGAGGATCATTTTTATTCTGGATTTTTTTGTTTCGTCTTTGTTCTGCACATGTTCTGCATAATTAGCAATATCGGAACTCGGAGAGGAAACGTGTCGGTAAGAGGAACACGGGAATAACGAGTCAAGAAGTTTCACAGGAACGTGGCGTCACTCGCACTTCTGTCATCACACACCTGCATCGCTGCTTAATGAAGAGAAACGTGCGTCCTGACAATAACTGCCTCCTCTGTCGGAGGTGAAGTGAGAGCGAGAGAGCGAAGCCTAATGAACGGAGGTAAAGGTGTTATAGCGTTAACGCCGTGCGCTAACCATTCAAATAAACAGAGAGCGAGAGAGAGTCAAACAAAAAACAACTCAAAGTTGTTTAAACTCAAAGGAATCAAGTAAACAATTAACAAATAAGATACAAGATTAAAAAGTTCATCGTATAATGAAGTAAGTGAAATGAATAAATGAATCAAACATAGAATTAGTTTAATGAATATTAGTGGCAGTGACCGTGCATCCACACCCGGCCTTCAGTGGTGTCCAATGTGAGTCAATCCACCTTTCAATACCATCATCATGATGGCACGGCTTTGGAAACCATCGATATTATAGAGAAATGCAGTATAGAAGAGCGCTGCATCACAGACAGGAATCTTATAAAGTGAGAATGAATGTCATTACTAAAGCTAAAAAACCCAATGAACACAATTCAACAAATCTTCTTTCACTGTAGCCGCAGCTGCAACACACGCATAATTGATATTCACCACATAAAATGACCCTGGGTTTTTCCTGCATTTATGTAGCACCTTTTAATTTCTCTAACAACAGAAACCCTGGGGATTGCTGTTTTCCTGAGGGATTTGAAATGAAAATGCAAGTGCAAATTCTACAGCAAAGTAAACGCAAAAGCATAAATGGTTCTTGTAAAAGCTTGACATCTGTTTTGAACATATTTGGCTGACCTTTCCTTATGTTCTCCAGCTTTATTTGAAAAGTCTGTCTTGTAAATGTCCTTGTAAGTGTATCTGCGATTAAATCAATTTTTCTCTCTTCTGTCAGCCATTGCAGAATTTAAGAAACAGCTATTAAATCCACATGAATATATTTTGTGCAGTTTGCTACACATACAGTTTGTAAACTTTGACTAAAGCACTCTCTGACCATCCAATCAAAGGACCTGAAAATGCTGATATTATTGTAAGCCTGCTGGATGGCCCCCATCGCCAACTTGAAATTTGTTTGGTTTAAGCAACAGTTTCCTTTGAATCTACCAGCGCCCATAGTGTTGATTCTGAAGGCTTCAAGGCAGATCCCTTTGACACCGGCAACACAATACGACAGAAAACTGATTAAATAGAAACTCAAAATAAACATACACTACTGGAAACAGTGCAACCGTGAAAAAGACTATGAAATGGAGAGAATAGACTACTGGGAATAATTTGCTACATATTTGTGTAAAAAATTATTTAAAAAGTTGCTGAAAAAAGAATCAGTAAATCGAATGGATAAATGAATCAATAAAGGAATCGAAGAAAACATATGTGAATTGAATAAAGAATATTTTAAACTAATTACAAAACAAGTAAATCAACTAAATTAATGAAACAAATATAGAATGAAAAAAAAATCTAATAAGTGAGTTATTTAAAGAATATATAAACTGAATAAAGAACTCTAATAATAGTATAACAATAATAATAGTTTTCTGTAGGAAGACGTTTGTAGGAAGAAGTCTATGCTTTGTGTCAACGCTTTGTAACAGTAACGCTTTACATTCTCAGACATCTTTATGACGACTTTGGGTTACTTGATGGAGAAGAAAAACAAGAGGCTGTTGAGGTTTGAGATGTTTAAATGATGTATTTAATAATGCATTAAATGATGTATTAAATGCAGGGGCAGGTGGTCAGGGCCAGCAAAGTCTTCTCTGCTGGCCTAAACACTTTTAGAAGCCCTGACCTACATTTACAACCTAAATTCTAATATTTGTTCCATTAAATTGTATTAATTTATTCACAACAGTTTATTCTCTTTATTTCGTAGCTGCACTGCTTCCAGTACGTGTAAGTGGATATTAGATTTTTTGTCCAATCAGATTTCCGCCTCTATGTGCTGCCATGTCAATCTAATCTGCCCAGGGCCTTCTAAGTCAGTACTGCTGGCCTTATTACCTTAGTCTCTATTACCAACGGGTCTTATTCTTTAACCATTTAGATTTCATATTCGCCTTATAGTGTTTGTTCTCCACTTCCACACCAGTAAATATGAGAGGTACCACTGGCCTACAGCCTCTGAGGAGTCTGCATCTCTGGTGAGAAAGCTGTATTTTACAATTTAAATTTTTAATGTTTTTGTCATGTTAGACAAATATTGATTCTGAACTGCTCCAGATGTAGGTGCACAGTTGTGGTTGTAGTGTAGAGGTTTGGAGTCTTAACTGGGTTTCTTGCTTTAGTAAAATGGTATTCACGCTCCATATGTGAAACTCCTCTCTCTCTGTAATGGCATTTTTATATTGGATTTTTGTATTGTATTGATGGTTTCTATAATTGCGACATGATACTGGTGGTATTAAGTGGTGGATTAAGTTGGGTAAGTCCTCACTGAAGGCCCAGGGACCAAATGCATGGCCCACCACTGATTAAATGTAACTAAAAACATAAAGTTTATGACGTGCAATTCTTGTGTAATTGTTAGAAAATTGTTGAGGCAAAAGAGGAATAAAACGCTTCATAATTTAGCTACACCTCAAATTGCGTATGCCCATACGAGGAGTGCGTTAATGGCTTTGTACTGTTCAACCTGCTCAATGATTCTGATTGGCTAACGCTCATGTGACCACAGAGTCAGACATCAGGACTCTCACATCGTCTCTGAGTCCAGGTCTGTGGTATAGTCTGGATTCCAACTTACGATTAAACAGCAAGAAATCCAATCTGACTGCAGCACCCAGGAGCCCCACACACAAACACAAACACACACACACACACACACACGCACACACACACACACACACACACACACACACACACACACACACACAGGCTTTAATGGTGTCTGTGAAACATCTATAGCTTCTAATGTTTCCTCTAACCACGGGCTTGAGGCGAGACTCCTTAGAGAAAAGACAGCAGGGTTTAACACACACACACACACACACACACACACACACACACACACACTACAGCAGCGTTAGAGTGGATAGACATAACCGAGTTTACACATTCCTCCTGAGGACAAGCTCAATGTAGCTCTGTGGAAAAAGTACAGAGGCAAAACACCATCACACACCACTTATACAGTCTCTTATACTTACTACGTGTGTGTGTGTGTGTGTGTGTGTGTGTGTGTGTGTGTGTGTGTGTGTGTGTGTGTGTGTGTGCGCGGCAGTCAAGCTTGTCTGAAATAGACACTAAACCATTTTTACTGTAATGTGATATGAAATCGATCTGCTCGTTTTGGCCATCCTTGTTAATGTAATGACTGTAACCGGATAATAGTGTGTGTGTTTGTGTATGTGTGTTTGTGTGTGTGTGTGTGTGTGTGTGTGTGTGTGTGTAGCCGTAGCAAAACCGTGCTTAACCACCAGACAGACAAGCTGTATTTACACACCTAATTCAATAAAATTGCTCTACACACACACACACACACACACACACACACACACACACACACACACACACACACACACACACACACACTACAAAGAGATATGAAAATGAGTAGCAGGATAACAAAGAAAGTGATTATAATCTACAGCATTACTTAATCTGTAGAATTACCAATTCTGTAGTTTCAATAAATATGTAGAATGAACAAAATCTGGAGTCTTAATAAATCTAGAATATCATTAATTCTGTAGTATTTTGTAGTAGAATGACCAAATTTGCAGCATTACCAAATGCGTCGAATTACCAAATATGTAGTATTATTAAATCTGGAATATCATTAATTCTGGAGTATTCTAGCAAATATAGCAAAACATGTGTACAAAAATACACAGAAAGAAAATGAAACATAATTAATCTCTCTCTCCTCTCTCTCTCTCTCTCTCTCTCTCTCTCTCTCTCACACACACACACACACACACACACACACAGACAGACAGAACTGCTGCTAATGCACATTTCCACAAACCCCTGACTGATTTAAACACACACGTGCACAACAAATCAGCAGAGCAGCAGTGCTGACACTCACAAGCAGTGAGGGACACACTCTTTACAGGACTACATGATGTGTGTGTGTGTGTGTGTGTGTGTGTGTGTGTGTGTGTGTGTGTGTGTGTGTGTGTGTGTGTGTGTGTGTTTGTGTGTGTGTGTGTGTGTGTGTGTGTGTGTGTGTGTGTGACAGTGATATCACTACTGTGCTACTGTGCATAACAGTAAGGCAGAGCATTACGCAGAACGACTTACAAAATCCCAGCACACATTTAACGAGTTCTCTCTCTCACTCACACACACACACACACACACACACACACACACACACACAGAACATCACACCGTGAGACACTTTACCTCTTCTCAGGCTCTGAGTTCAATAAATCTGAATCTCAGTGGGGTTTATTGAGTTACTGTGCTGAACACAAGTGCGCACTTCATCGGGAAACTGCAGTACTTCCACACCATTACACGTAACTATAAACGTATAAATAGATGACACTCCACGACCTGTTCTTATTGAAAAATAATTAGTTTTACCGTGGTAACAGGAAGAGTACCGTAGCTTCATCGCATCACTCCATCATTGAGTATTTTCCGTTTTGTACGGCTTTTGCAGTACACTAAAGTAACTTTATCAGGATATCATTTTAGGGTGTGGCTTAATATTCTAATTAACATGTTTGATTGACATCATTATACCTCCAACATCACTCTCAGAGAGTACTAGTAAGTTTTGCTTCTATTTGTCTTAGACTGTCATTTATCCATACATTACAGTTATATATATTAAAAGTAAAAAAAAAAAAAACCAGCATGCATGCTAACAAACAATGTTAATTATGTTAATTAGTATGTTAATTACCTGGTGCCAGGCCGGAGAAAGGAACAGGTGCTGCCTTTAGTCCAGCCGCAGTACGGATCCCTCGAGGCGATACAGTTCCTGTTGAAGTGAAAAGAATAAACTCAGAAGTGCAGAAAACAAAACAATAGAAGAACAAAAGAAAAATAATGACAATTTCAGTAAGATTTACAATATAAACAGGGGTGTATCGATACACACTGATCTTGATTCGAATCAGTTCCTTTCGCAAATACCGGCTTCGTGATTTAATTCACTTCCTTTCTACCAGATATTTTGAAGAAAATTGGCGTGAAGAAATTTTCTGACTAAAAAAAACTTAACACAGTGGCAGGCGATGTGAATTTTTGCCTGAAAAATGAGAAATAAATCAAAAATTGTTACTAAGGATGATTGAAATGAACAGGTATGCCAGTAGCGAATTGAACAGAAGTTTAGTTTATAATTAGGAATTACAGGTTTTTACAATCTTAAAAATATATTCATAAATTAAATTAAATTTAAATTGATTTTAAAAAAAATTCAGCAGTATAAAAATGTTTCGTTGCCGTGACCTTACTGAGAGTGGGAATTACATAATTAAATTAAATGTGTTCAACAAACCAACAAAATCAGAAATTTTCTCCAGAGCTTAACTACGATTAAGTTAGAACTAAAACCTTCAAAAGTAAAAAAGACCTGAGCTCCACATTTACTACGCAACATAGATGAATACTTAACAGTGCTAGTGCTAGAAATGACTAAACTAAATCAGGTTTAATAAACTGGAATAAAATTAATGACCTTTTTTTGCAATTCCTTTCCTTTATAACAAAGTGGTTATTTAAAACAATTGTTCGAAAAAGATTATTCACCTCAGAGGGTACAGAAAGTTGTAAGCGGCTCATTAGATAAATGAGTCGATAGGCTTTAATCATAAAAAAATAGAACATATCCCCCCGACTGATCCAGTTTTCCATGAACACAGGTCTGTCACACATTCACCCAGATACGTTACATAAAATAAAGATGTTTTGCGGTTATTTTTTTTTTTTTTAGTTATTTGAACTTTTTAGACATTAAATATGATTCAACTTTTTGTTATTGTGCAATAAATGATATCTGTATAACTGATAATTGATATAAATGATAATCGCAATAATTAATATCTATGTGCTGTTGCGATACTTCAGTCTGCATTGTGTAAAGGCTGTAAAGCAAACATTGCGTTAAACATGAAGAATTGTGTTCCTGCTTAGCCAATCAGACGAGAGCTTCGCAACGAAGAAAATATCTGATTTGCCAAACATAAAAAAAGCAGTAGAAGGGCAAAATAGGAGCAGGGTAAAAAAAACAACATGCAATTGGACATTAGGAGGAGGTGTGTGTGTGTGTGTGTGTGTGTGTGTGTGTGTGTGTGTGTGTGTGTGTGTGTGTCTCACTTCATGCAGC
>JBCEWE010000133.1:981842-984342 GCA_039877035.1 Silurus lanzhouensis
ACCTGAGGACCACGACGCTTTTAAATAAACACTCCCGCTGACTTGTTTTGCTCCCTTTCTAGCCCTATTAGTGCAAAAAACCTGAAGGAAAAAAGAAGGGAAGCTCTGAAAGTGCTGGAGAGCTGAACGCTGCTCCCAATTACAGTGGAGTTCTCAGTGACTCGGCTCTTTCAGCCTCATTAACACTCGCAGCAGGAGCAGGGGCCGCTTGCCTCCACAGAGGCCAGGTGAATCCGGTTTATTTCCTCCACTCCGCCCTGATTAGCCTCGCGTCTGGCTGAGTGCCGTCTCTCTCACGCCGGAGCTCATCACTAATTTACCACGCATTCGCTGGAGGAGCAGCTGTAGAATGGAGCTCCACGGCCTGATGCAGAAAGATCAGAAGGTGTCTGAGTGATTATTTGGTTTTAGGGGTCCATGCACCCTGAAGCTAAAAACCCTTTGATTTTTTATATTTCGCTGGTATACGATGGAGAGGCATTCCGATGACCCCGTCGTAACTTAAGTCGAGACATGGCTGAGCCTACCCAAAATCTACCCTTCCGTAAAGTATAAACAAAACAAAGTTGATTTTGTAGCACACAGATTTTTTTGCCAATTTGCCATTTCATTAACCAAATTTGAATCGTCTGGTGAATCATCAACATTCCCATAAAGGAGTTTTTATTTCCTGAACGCTGTTGGAATGTTAAAGTGCCACAATAAATCAAACGTCTCGCACCACAGGTGATTTTCGATCTGGTAATTATTCAGCGTTATTGTTGTCCTCGGTTTGCTCCAAAGTTTCAATAGCACCTTCTTGGATATATGTTTTAGTATTTAAGGACTTCCACTAACATGCCCTAAATTCGGTAGATGTATGTGTCAGTTTTATACACACCCATTTCGCCATCGCATTCACTAACTCCGCCCATTTTTTTTGTTTTCAAATTTTTTTTTATTTTGTATCAAACTTTTTTTTTTTACAATAAAGCTTTCAAACGTCTAGGTCCTCCTCCTGGAGGTTTCATCAGATTCCTTTTTCCAATTCTGCTCATCTTGATGTCATCTCATTCATGATGCTGGACTGCAAAGGAATTTTCAATCGCATCATCTTTTGATTGGGAAATAAATGTTAAATGAAAGAGAGAGAAGAATGTAACAGAGAGATTGTTAAGCAGAAATGCAGGAAAGAATTCACACGGCAGAGCAGGGGGTCAGTGAGAGAGGAACTGAGTGGGAGAGAAAGTTGAGAAAGAATCGCAGACTAAACAGTTTAGGGACGGTGGTGTAATTAGCGCAGCTGCTTCGCAAGTGCGAGTCTCGCCTAAGCAGCTTGTTATTGGCAAGGACTGCCTTGTATGTTTTCCCCAGCTCCAAGTCCCTCACTGAAGAAAAGCTGTGTCGTCCCAGTCCAGGAAAATATTCAATGACAGGATGGCATGGTAGGGTTTTATTTTATTTTCCTAGGACAGCACAAACATACTAAAGTGATTCCTGCCATGTTTCCCATTTTAAGTAATTGGTACAATTACATTTTGCAGCAAACACATTAATCACATTCGTACAACTAGCTATAAGTAGCTATAGGGGTTTAGGGCCTTGCTCAGGGGCCCAGGAGTGGCAGCTTGTTGTGGCTGGGATTTAAAATCATTATCTTTGGATCCAAATTCCGATGCCTTAAATTATAATGTCACACATTTTTTGATGTTTTTTATATCCATTAATTGTTACACTTAATGTTCAAGAAAGTCTGCAAAAACCAGTCATGATGATGAGCAAAGCATCAACTGCTTCCATCAAACATCTCCTTAAAGAAAACGGACAGACAAGTCCAGCTGCACTTATAGAAAATTAATCAGTACCATCTGATTTATTATAATGAACTACAACACACACACACACACACAACACACACACACACACACACACACGAACATCCTTACTTCTCCGGGTTGAAGCCCTCCAGCTCTTCTAGAAAAACATTGCCGTTGGATGCCATGTTGTCTCCGTCATAAAGGACAAGGAATTTGAGGATGGTGCCACGGTTGGAGCCAAGAAAGACGACAGTGTGGTTGCCGTGGGGACCGGCGTTTGTGTCCAACACCATCTTATTGAGCTGATATCTGTTGACACCCACCGACATACACACACACACAAACACACAATTAGGGCTGATGAAGTCAAGATAATGAAGCTGCCAAAAGATGAACCAGACACTAAGGCCCTAATGAATAAACATGCACATTCATTAGCATAAATAAGACAGACTAGCACAGTGGCCAAACCACTCAAAATTATCCAGGGCCTCAATAAAATATACACCCTATTCACAAAAAATTGGGGTGTCAAAAGGATATGTGATTTGGGAGACAAGATTGTGTGTGGTTTGGGACACGCATAATGTGTAGTGTTTGGGTTATGTGTGGTTTGGGACACACCCACAGTACATTAAGAGTGTGTAGTTTAAAACATGTCCACAATAGACTGATTAAGAGTGTGTGGTTTGGGACACACCCAC
>JBCEWE010000133.1:991842-1018437 GCA_039877035.1 Silurus lanzhouensis
TGCTAAAGTGTGTATGTGTGTGTGTGCGTGTGTGTGTGTGAAGGTGTGTGTTAAAGATCACAGTCTTTCACTGCTTGTGTTAAAGCTCTGAATTATTTATGTTTTAAAACACAGATGAAATACCTCACACCTGTATGTGCGTGCGTGTGTCTGTGTGTGTGCGCGAGTGTGCGTGAGTGTGTGTGTGTGTGTGTGCGCGAGTGTGCGTGAGTGTGTGTGTGTGTGTGTGTGTGTGTGTGTGTGTGTGTGTGTGTGTGAAAAGGTGACAGAGTGTGGCTTTGCCTCTGTATCTAAAGGAGGTGTGGCAGCTGTGAAGGAGGTGTGGCCCCTGTTCTTTCAGTCTCAGTGAAGGAGGAGGTGTGGCCTCTATACCTCCTTTATGTAAAATAGCTCTTGTTAAAGTTGTGCCACTGTTCATTTGGAGCACATTAATACGTATGCGTATGGCAAAAAATCAGCAAGCATGCAAGAAAGCAAGAAAGCAAGAAAGAAAGAAAGAAAAAAAGAAAGAAAGAAAGAAAGAAAGAAAGAAAGAAAGTCCATCTCATTACTCGAAAACAATCTGGCAAAGTGCGATCAAAAATGGCAATTAAAATTTCTTTATTCAGACCCATCATGTACCTTCCAGCAAACTGCAAACATGCCGTGTGTGTGCATGTGGGTGTGTGTGTTTGTGTGTGTGTGTGTGTGTGTGTGGTGTGTGTGTGTGTGTGTGTGTGTGTGTGTGTGTGTGTGTAGACTTTCCTGTACAATCACAGCTCGGTGCGTCTGTCTCCCGGCTCGGCCATGCAGAAACATTTAATTACTGAAAGCTAATTACGCCAACGGCAAATGTGTCAGAACTGACTAAACACACAGGAAAAGCTGTGTATGTGTGTGCGCATGCGATCTACAAGGGTGAATGTTATGACTTTTAATATACAGAATTGTACAGATGTGCTTAATTAACATATATGTCATTCTTCAATTTACATGTGTGTATGTATATATAGGAAGTGTGTGTGCGTGTGTGTGTGTGTGTGTGTGTGTGTGTGTGTGTGTGTGTGTGTGTGTGTGTGTGTGTGTGAGTTTGGGTGTGTCGTTCCATAATTACATTAGCATTAACTCATTAAATATTCAGGGACAATTAACTCTCTCTCTCTATCTTTCTCTTTCTCTCTCTCTCTCTCTCTCTCTCTCTCTCTCTCTCTCTCTCTCTCTCTCTCAAATCTATTTAAATGTTTTAATAGAGGAAATCATTAAAAACCCATTAAGCGTTTTATTTACAAATATATTTCTGTATAATAAAAATAATCCTCATCGTCATCCTCATCATCGTCATCATCATCGTCATCCTCATTATTATCCTCATCATTCTCATCCTCATCATCCTCATTATCATCCTCATACTCATTATCATCCTTATCATCATCCTCATTATTATCCTCATCATTCTCATCCTCATCATCCTCATTAGCATCCTCATACTCATTATCATCCTCATCATCATCCTTATTATTATCCTCATCATACTCATTATCATCCTCATCATCATCCTTATTATTATCCTCATCATACTCATTATCATCCTCATCATCATCGTCATCCTCATTATTATCCTCATCATTCTCATCCTCATCATCCTCATTAGCATCCTCATACTCATTATCATCCTCATCATCATCGTCATCCTTATTATTATCCTCATCATACTCATTATCATCCTCATCATCATCGTCATCCTCATTATTATCCTCATCATTCTCACCCTCATCATCCTCATTATCATCCTCATACTCATTATCATCCTCATCATCCTCATTATCATCCTCATCGTCACCAGCCTCATCATCATCCTCATTATCATCCTCATCATCCTCAATGTCATCCTCATCGTCATCCTCATTATTCTCATTATCATCGTCATCCTCATTATCATCCTCATCGTCACTCTCATCATCCTCATCGTCACCAGCCTCATCTTCATCCTTATTATCATCATCACCATCCTCATTATAATCCTCATCATCATTACAATCCTCATCATTCTCATTATTATCCTTATCGTCATCTCCATCGTTATCACCATCCTCATCACCCTCATCATCATCGTGATCGTCACCAGCCTTATTTTCATCCTCATCATCATCCTCATTTTCGTCATCATCCTAAAATGTTATTTACACTGAGATTTATTTGCTTATATTCTAGTGACGTGTCTGAGGAGAAACGCTCACAAATGTAGAAAAAAGGGAAGAGCTGCAGCCAATCAGCATGTCAGCGTGGCCTAACGAGAACAGGAAGCTATGCCCATATATGGAAAGTGATAACAAAAATTTGAGAAATGGGTGAAAAGGATGCTGAGAGTGAAAAAGCAAAGGGAAGAGTATCAGGACATGTGTCTCTGATTATTATCATTCACTCAATTAAATTTAGTTAAAAGTGCTTTATTGGCCTGACAAATTACTTTTTGTATTGCAAAAGCATTAAGAACAACACGGGCAATGATTTAGAACATCTAAAGAAGATCTAAAGAAGATCTGAAGCAAAAAAGGAAATTGTGGATTTTGGGACTGTGGATGTATTATTTTTGGTTGTTAGCTTTTTGGTAATGGTTGTCCCTCAGGAGATGCCAGGATGCTACAAAAATTGCACTCAATCTCTCTCTCTCTCTCTCTCTCTCCTCTCTCTCTCTCTCTCTCTCTCTCAGTCTTTCTATTTGTTAGTCACTTTGTCTCTCTCTATCGCTCTGTCTATCTTTCTCTCTCGCTTTGTCTCCTCTAAGAGTGAACAGGTGGAGCCCCCCACCCCTCTCTCCTCCTTCCTCCTTCCCGTTCTCTTTCCCTCGTTTATCTCACATCTCTCTTGTCCGGATTGTGTGTCAGGTTTCACCCTGTGCATTAAATGGCTCTCTGATGTTGTATATCATTTCCTGAGAGGAAATAAGTTATCTTTTGGACCGCAAATACACACACACACACTAATGCACACATGAGGGTAAAAACCCAGCAGTTCCGTGCATGTGTCTGTGTGTGTGTGTGTGTGTGTGTGTGTGTGTGTGTGTGTGTGTGTGTGTGTGTGTGTGTGTGTGTGTGTGTGTGTGTGTGTGTGTGTGTGTGTGTGAGTGTGTGCATGTGTGTGCGTGTGCGTGCATGTGTGTGCGTGTGCGTGCATGTTTTACCTCATGCTTGCCCTTCATCCTGCAGATTTTTATGTCATTCCTGTTAGACTCCCATGTCCTTTTCTGTAATACACACACACACACACACACACACACGTATACACACACACACACACACACACACACACACACACACACACACACACACACACACACACACACATTATTCACATAAAGGTCGATCTAACATTACTCATTGTACTCCATGGTGCTTGAACATTAGTTCCATAAAGGGATGACAGACTTTCTCTCCCTGTGCTCTAACATTTCTCTAACATTACCCTGATACTATATCATCACTCTAGTATTCCTAAAGGTACTCTGACCAGTACTCCAATGCTTCTCCACTTCTACCTGTGCTCTAGAATTCCTCAAATATTAGTCTTGTGTCACTCAGATACTGTATTACTCTATTGACAGTATTCTAGAGTCACTATAGCATTACTTTGAGATTCATCCTACATTAGATAAAGTTATTTTAATAATGTCTTGTTACTATAACATTACTCTAATGGCAGTCTGACACTACTACGGTTTTAACACAAAAATTTAGTGTCTATTACTCTATTATTATTACTCTAGAGTCACTCCAACAACGACCATCTCCATGTTGCTCAGATGTAAGAGTAAAACTTTGCTTTAAAGTTACTCTAACATTTCTCCAACATAAAAATATTACAGTCAGATCACATTAACATTACTCACTGCTCTAACATTGCTCTGTGTTACTGTAACATTCCACTGTTTCTATAAATTTACTCTATTATCCTAGGGGTACTCTGACAATTACTCTTCTTATAACTATGCTCTTGCATTAATCACATGTAGAGTCTCTCATACACTGTATTACTTTATTAACATTACTCTGGAATCAATCTTGCATTACTTTGAGGTTACTCTAATAATGCCGTGTTACTATAATGTTACTCCAGTTCTCTAATGGCACTGTGACAGTACTTGAATGTTTCTGTAACTGTGCTCTAGCATTACTCACATATTAGTCTAGAGTTACTCGAATACTGTATTACTCTATTAATATTAGTTTGAGGTATATCTAACCTCACTGTTACTCGGATATAACTATAACTATAAAAGTACTCTATAATCAACATGATATGAAAAGTACTCTAACTAATAAACCAATAGTATTCTGACAGTAATATTTCTCTACTTCTTACCGTAGTCAAGCATAACTTAAATATTAGTCTAGTGTCACTGAAATACTGTATTACTCTATGAACATTACTCTAGAGTCAATCAAGGTTCATGTAACATTACTTAAAGTTACTGTAATCATGTTATGTTACTTTAGTACTCTCTGGCAGTTCTCTAAGGTTTCTCTACGGCTTACTGTGCTCAATAATTACTCACTAGTGTCACATAATTACTGTATTACTCTATTGACATTACTCTAGAGCTACTCTAACATTACTCCAATGTCACTATGTTCTACAGATTTAACTATCACATACTCTAGAATGAACATGAACTTAGAGTTACAAAAACATTACACCAAGATTCATTTAACATCTAACATGTTACTCAGAAATAACTATACTACTTCAAACTGTGTTCTAGCATTACTCACATCTTAGTCTAGAGTCACTCAAACACTGTAATATTCTATTAAAATTGCTCTAGATTCTGCAACTATAACGTTAATCTAACGTTCCTCCAGTGTTACCATGTAACTAATTACTACATGTTACTATTACATTACGCATGGTTTAACTGCATTACTCATCACTCATATAATATCATGACTCTAGGAGTGTTGTACTGTACATTACTCAGTCTTACCTTGCTGTAAAACATCTCGTCTCCAAGCATGTTATCCAGCTCCACGCGAAAAAGGTCATCCCTGTCACACACACACACACACACACACACACACACACACACACACACACACACACACACACACACACACACACAGAGCAAAGCAATAACTCATTAAACAACCCACTGAGCGAATGTGATAATTAAAAGCGAGCACCGGCTTCACACAGCGTGCCGAACACACCTTCTCAATTCGTATCTAACTCTTCCTCAATGGGCTTCATTTAAACTTGTGATGGCGGGATCTGTGTGTCTGATGTGTGTCTGTAACAACGCAGGAAGAAACACATCTCAAAACCACAAACGTGGCGCAACATAAACGTGGGCAAGGCTTCGTGACGAAACAAGGACATGGAGAAAAATGATAGCAATTGTTCTGATAGACATCGATCACATGACAAGGGGGTGGCGGTGAGCAACAATTCAATAACGCGTGCGCACACACGCACACACACACACACACTGTTACAGTGGTGACAATAAGGAAGTAAATGTAATTTGTTAATGTATTTAAGTAGCTTTTTGGTATGTTACTGAAGTATTTCCACTTGAGGAGACTTTTACTCTAACTTCACTACAAGTCAAATATCTGACTTTTTACTCATCTACATTTTGAGAAATTAGTCGTTCCTTTTTATTTATGAGGATAAAATCGTAACTGGAAAAACACGCAGCAAGCCACAAATCAGGGTCGAGCGTGCGCTCTGTTTTTAACTTCTTTTGATTGGCGCTTGGTGGAATCTACTTATCACCAACATACAGTTCAACAGCAAGCAGAACATTTTGAGGAATAAATGATGGAAATAAACTCCTGACTCGAACACGCCACAACACACATGGCCTTTTTTTAGGAACAATAATAATAAAAACATTATAGCCATAATAAAAATATAGTACTTTGGTTACTAAAGTACATTTGAAGGCAAATACGCTTGTACTTTCTACTCAAGTAAATGTTTAAATGGAGCACTTTTACTTTTACTGGAGTCACATTTGACTTACTGTATCTCTACTTTTACTCAAGCACATGCTTTGTGTACTTCTTCCACCCCTGCACTGTTCTAGTGTAATGTAGCTGTAATCAACAATGTATTGACAATGAAAAGTCCACGAGCTGCTCATTAAAAGCAAAAAACCCACGATTTTCGAATGGGACAGTGGACGGGATTGTGAGAACATTGCTTCTCATTTTCTAACCACACACACACACACACACACACACACACACACACACACACACACACACACACACACACGCACACGCACACACACCTCGAAGTAAATGTAATGCAAAGCGACACTGCGATGTTGTAACCCGAGGCCGAGCGCTTAATTACGACGAGCGGCTCGTCTCCGAGCTCCTGTTGTGGTGAATCCTAACATCAGTCCTGCCTAAAGGAGCTGAACTGAGTGTGTGTGATTTAATGAGCTCCTGCATGTATAACCTCAGCCCCTGTGAGGCTGCCGAGGATGATGGGAGAATACCCAGTGTCCTCGGCTCTGGTCTGCACTTGTGTATATAATTACAGAGTTTCTCCTCAGCTATCTTTCTTTCTTTCTTTCTTTCTTTCTTTCTTTCTTTCTTTCTTTCTTTCTTTCTGTCTGTCTCTTTGTGTATGTGTGATTTAATGAACTCCTACACATATTGCCTTAGCCCCTTTATCTTTCCCCTTCCATGTCTGTCGCTTAAATCCATTTTTCTCTTTCTGTCTTTCTCCCTTTTATCTCCTCATCCACATTTTTTGTCCTCTTACTTTCTCTCCATCCTTCCTTCACCTTCACTTACTGTCTAAAGTCCTCCCTTTACTGGCCTTATCTCTTACACTGATTCTTTCTTTCGATTACCTTTTACACATGTGTACTGAATGCAATCCTTTTTACGTGCGGAACCTGGTTAAACTCATATCGAGGGAGTGAATGAATGAAGGATGGAAGGAATGAAGACATTTCTGTGCTGATGTAAGTAGAACAGTTAAGTAGAACATATCATTAGAAAGTTTTATATTAATGTGAAACACACACACGCGCACGCACGCACACACACACACACACACACACACACACACACACACACACACACACACACACACACACACTTACATAAAGTTATATACACATCTGTATTACCCAACTGGGGTCTAACAAATGTAAACTGTTTAATGTAATTCATTCATTTATTTCATTAATTTGATTTGTGCCAATTTAATTATTAATATATTTATATATATAGTCTTGTGTATATGGTGTGTGTGTTTGTGTGTGTTTTGTGTGTGTGCATGGTGTATATGGTGTAGAGGGTGTTTGTTTTTGTGTGTGTGTGTATGTGTTTTCGTGTGTGTGCATGGTGTATATGGTGTGTGTTTGTGTGTGTGTGGGTGTGTGTGTGTGTGTGTGTGTGCATGGTGTATATTTCTGTGTGTTCATGGTGTACATGTTTTGTGTTTGTGTGTGCATGGTGTATATGGTGTGTGTTTGTGTGTGTGTGGGTGTGTGTGTGTGTGTGCATGGTGTATATTTCTGTGTGTTCATGGTGAACATGTTTTGTGTTTGTGTGTGCATGGTGTATATGGTGTGTGTTTGTGTGTGTGGGTGTGTGTGTGCATGGTGTATATTTGTGTGTGTTCATGGTGTATGTTTGTGTGTGCATGGTGTATATGATGTGTGTTTGTGTGTGCATGGTGTATATAGTGAGTGTGTGCTGATTTAGTAAGTCCACTAAACAAATTTAAGTAAGTCCACTGCAGAAGACTGACGGGACACGTCCCGATGCCTCCATGGTGAATAAAATGCAGTGAATGTGCCCTTTGTAGCCCTTACTGGTGCCCCTGCGCTATACAAAAACACAAAGTGCCCTCTAGGCTGCACTTACGGTGCTGAATAAGTGCCGCTGTGCCCTTCAAGGTTCCTCTACATGTAAAGGAACATGATGAAACACGGCGGGTAAAAATGAAAGCGAGCTCTGATCTCTATAGTGGATTCCTTTTTATTAAAAAAAAGAGAAGTAACAGCTTAATGACCTCCAGATGTCCTTGTGTGTTTTACCCCAGGCGGCCTTGTGTTCACCCCGGGTAACACACTACAGGTACAAATGCCAATAAGTCAGAGACAAATCAAAGTCCCAACAGGGGAAGAACAACATTTTGAGATCAGACATGAGTATTACAGAGAGACGAGCTCTTCTTCATAGCAGTGTTTAAACCTAAAACCTCATGTCTAATATAGAAAGAAGAGATAAAGAGAGAGGGATGAAGAGAGAGAGGGAAGAACAATAATGAAGATTAAAATTGTAAAATGTATATTCTGAGAGTTATGTTTAATGGGTGGCAAGCATTTTATGTGTTATGTGTATATATGTGTGGGTGGAGCATCGTGTGTATCCTGGGTGTAAAATATGTTTTGAACATGTTGTGTTTACTGTGTTGGTGTTGTGTGTGTGCCGGTATGTGCTGTGTGCGTGTTCTATGTATTGTGTGGGTAGTGTGCTTTGTGTGCTGTTTGAACCATATGTGCTTTGTGTGTAATGTGTGTTGGGTGTAGACTATGTGTCCTATATATATATATATATTCAGGATGTGTATTGTATGTATATGGTGTGATTTTTGAATACGTGTGTGTGTGTGTGTGTGTGTGTGTGTGTGTGTGTGTGTGTGTGTGTGTGTGTGTGTGGGTGTATATGGTGTGAATATACTGTGTATGTTGTATATGATGAGTTTGTGTGTGTGTTTGCATGGTGTGATTGCAAGATGTGTATTGTATGTGTATAATGTGGATGGTGTGGATGGTCAGTGTGTGTGTGTGTGTGTGTGTGTGTGTGTGTGTGTGTGTGTGTGTGTGTGTGTGTGTGTGTGTGTGTGTGTGTTTCTCTCTGTGTGTGTGTTTGTGTGTGTGTGTGTCTGTGTGTGTGTATGGTGTGAATATACTGTGTATGTTGTATATGATGAGTTTGTGTGTGTTTTTGCATGGTGTGATTGCAAGATGTGTATTGTATGTGTACAATGTGTATGGTGTGGATGGTCAGTGTGTGTGTGTGTGTGTGTGTGTGTGTGTGTGTGTGTGTGGTGTGTGTGTGTTTCTGTGTGTGGTGTGTGTGTGTGTGGTGTGTGTGTGGTGTTGTGTGTGTGTGTGTGTGTGTGTGTGTGTGTGGTGTGTGTGTGTGTGTATGGTGTGAATATACTGTGTATGTTGTATATGATGAGTTTGTGTGTGTGTTTGCATGGTGTGATTGCAAGATGTGTATTGTATGTGTACAATGTGTATGGTGTGGATGGTCAGTGTGTGTGTGTGTGTGTGTGTGTGTGTGTGTGTGTGTGTGTGTGTGTGTTTCTGTGTGTGTGTGTGTGTGTGTGTGTGTGTGTGTGTGTGTGTGTGTGTGTGTGTGTGTGTGTGTATGGTGTGAATATACTGTGTATGTTGTATATGATGAGTTTGTGTGTGTGTGTTTGCATGGTGTGATTGCAAGATGTGTATTGTATGTGTATAATGTGGATTGTGTGGATGGTCAGTGTGTGTGTGTGTGTGTGTGTGTGTGTGTGTGTGTGTGTGTGTGTGTGTGTGTGTGTGTGTAGTGTAAAATGTGTGTTGAGCATGTTGTGTGTTTCTGATGATAATTCTGATAATATTTTGATTGATGATGTTAGCTTGCACTGGTGAGTCTGATGAACGGTTTGGTCTCTGTAGGAAACTCAGCTCTTTGGAGACGCTGTCTGACCCGGAGTGACCTCAACGTGACCACCAGGCGACCCTCAGTGACCTCTAGGTGGCAGGTCGCTGAAGGAATGTGCTTAGTTTCACTCCTAAGTGGGGTTTTAATATCGGATCTCTCAGTAGAGGTCTCTCCCACACACACAAACACACACACACACACACACACACACACACACACACACACACACACACACACACACACTCGGACCCGACCTGCCCGGTGGAGAGATTAATGTATGTGTCCCCGAGCTGGGAGGAAAGCTGATTATTAACGCAGGAGGAAACAGAGGCCCGAGTGTCACCGCTGTGGGTCATGTGACTGTTTTTACACAACTTTTTTTACTGTTTCTAAAAGGTTTTTACTGATGCATGGGAGAGCACGAGGCCGAGACGTCATAAATTACACACAGTTCTCTCAGAAATACCTTTTTTCCCCCTACATTTCAGCATAAAATATTTATACACTGTGTATTCATTTATATGCTTCTAACATTTTTATGTATTTATTTATTTATACCCATATTATATAATTATATATTTATTAATTATTTATTTATTATACCCTTGGGTATAATAAATAATTATTTATTTATTATACCAAAATCAACAGGGGAACAAATCATTATTTCCCCCCGCTGTATATAAATAACTGCTTAAATATGGAATAATTGATTGATAATAATCAGTAATAAATAATACATCATTGTTTGTTTGTTTGTCTTCTATGCCTTGATGTATTCTGTCTACCGGAGAAACACATCTGATCTGTTTCTATTTGATCTGACAGACTTTCCAATCCGATAGAATAACGTAAAACACAAATGGTATTGAAAACCGTATGGAAAAGTCATTCCCTTCCTGAGAGAACCGAGCTGGGATGTGTGGGGGAGCTGAAAACTTTACGATCGCACAGCATTGGTGTGATTAACATCTCAAACTATAAGTTCCCCAAACTAGCCTGAATTCCAATCCCTTTCCAAGTCACTTTCTTTCGTGGCCTTTGAAGGGAGTAATGTGACAGAAGGTTGCACCCTACACACACAGTATGGAGGACTATTTTAGATTCTGATCTCGCTCTTCTGATCTCTTTATGATTCTGAGATGAATAAAAGTCATAACAGGTCATCTGTTTCTTTCTTCTTTAGTCTAATAAAACCCCTCTCTCTCTCTTTCTCTCTCTCTCTCTCACTCTCTCTCTTGCTTTCTCTTTATCTCTTTGTAGGATATAAAAGTTTTTCATCTCCTTCTCTACATGTCTCCCGATCACTTTCTCACATTAAAATCTTTTTATCTTCGTAGTCCTTAAAGGTCTCTCAATCTCTCTAATGCATAAAATTCCTAATCTTTCTTCTTTTTTATTCTCTGTCACTCCGTCTCGCTCTCTTCTGCCAAATCTTCACTTTGTCTCATTTTTTTCTCTTTGTCTCTCAGATCTTTGCATTTTTCACTCTTGCAGTCTCTCTGTCTGTCTCTCTGTCTGTCTCACTGCAATCCTCTTATATACATCTGTTGCTGTGTCACTTCTATAACCCTGTCTATCTGCCTCTCTGTCTGTCTGAACATCTGTCTGTCTCAATGTCTGCCTATCTGTCAGTCTATAAGCTGTGTGTCTCACCATCTGTATGTGAGTCTGACTGTCTGTCTGTCTGTCTGTAAGAACTTTTTAAACATACTTTTAAAATTTATATTATTTTAGCCACTACAAGAATCTATCTTTGTATCTCTCCCTCTTACTGTCTCTTTTCTTTTCATCCATCACTCCAAAAATCTCTCACTTTATTCATCACTCTCTCGCTCTCTCTGTCCACTGTAGCCCTCATTTATTCAGATGGAACTCATCATTAAATGGTGGTCTATAGCGGTGCGCTCTGATTGGCTGAGAGCAGTGAGGATACAGATTGTGTATTCTTTGCAGTGAATCAATGAACGGGACACACACTCACACACACACACACACACACACACACATGCACACACTCACATGGTTCTGCTTAGCGTTTTAGTGGTTTTTAGCCCCGACTAAGTGACCCGGGGACGTCTGGGAGGCGGCGACGCGGGACGTTTATCGGCGAGCGCCACAGCGGGAGCAGCTTCAGCCATTTACCCGATTTATTATTGAGCTGCTCGCCGGATGAAGGGCCACATTTCCTGTCGGTAGCGGAGTCTTATTATTCCACCACAGCTTCCCTGTGGACCCCTATCGCTGCCTTTTCCATTAACAAGCTCTCCGAGTATGTGTGTGTGTGTGTGTGTGTATATGTGTGTGTGTCTCTGTCAAATGGTCACATGACCTTTCTTCCTTTATACAGCTGTGATTATTAATTGCGATGGCCCTTTCGGAATTTTCCTCAGGGCCCCGTTATTAATTTTAGCTCCTGCAAAACAGAAAATGGATGGACTCAACCTTTGTGACCCCTCCCATGACCTACATGACCCCTCCCATGCCACACACACACACACACACACACACACTGTAAACTGTGTCAGCTAAATAAATCCATCTATCAAACCTCCTTTCTGAACCGGAGTGATTATTTTTACAGAGCGAGCAGCGAGCCCATTTCAGACGGGGATTAATTAGGGAAACGTGTTTCGTCTGCCTCCCTTCCCACGTCCCCCCCGATTCCCAAATAAACCTCAGGGTCCGTCTTTAACCTCGAACACATGCCGGCTTATCGTAATATATTCACTGTTCGGGATTTCTTACAAGCCGTGAAATGTTTACTTCCTACCGTTTCGCTACTTCTTTTTTTTCAGGATAAACCTGAGCAACTTTTCTTTGCTGTGGTATGATTTAGATCAGGGGGCGTGGCTTCCGGGGTGGTACGGGGTAGCAAATGCGACCCTATAAAAAAAAAAACAATGCCACCCCATCACCAACAATGGCACTTGTTTCCCAATGTGTAAAATATACATTTAATCAGTTTCCTCGATATATTGGTAAATAATGGCAAAAAATCTTGTCTTTCTATTAAAGAGTTTTTAGAACAATCAACTCTTATGAACTGCTTTGTTTTATTGAATCAAACACTTCCAGTGCAATCAGCCTGATCGCCTAAAAACGCTCCACGTCCACACTTTCGTTTTTCACCGTTTACCAAAATCTACTCAAAAAAAAAAAAAGTTTTTGAAAGCCTCTATTTTCACACTGCATTTTTAAATGTATTCACTTTTTCAAAAAGGTATGTTTTCGTTGACTAAAAACGCAACTGAAATATGCGTTTTAAATAAAGAAAACTTATTAGTGTGGAAATGGCCACAGTCTATATTTGGGGAAAACGGGGTCTGGGGTCAGAGCTTTTATACTTACTTTCTATTTATAACAAATGTGAGGCAAAGAATTCCTGATTAAAGCTCATGTTCCACAACACCATGTTGAAATGGATAATCAGCAACTTTTTCAAAGTCAGGAATAAAGGCATAGATTCTGGCTACGATTATAAATGATCAACAAATTGTGGCAGGACGTGTGGAATTAAGTGTGAAGCATGAGACGAGTGTTAATGATGTGGGACGCTCCTACCTGGCCGCGATGTAGAGCGTACGGTTGATCTGCAGGACTCTCTGGATGTGTAAAGGCTCCTGGTTCACCGACAAACCATGAGCTCGGCCGAGGAAGACCGGATACCTCCTTACGACTGGAGAGAGAGAAAGAGAGAGAGAGAGAGAGAGAAAGAAAAGGTTTGACTCTTTTGCACACACAGTGGAAGAAGAAGAAGAATATATCATATGTATAATATTAGGGGTTTTTTTTTATAATAAACATATATATGATCATTATTATTACATTATTTATTATTGAATGTATTATGTATATTATAAAACAACTGCAATAATAAAAATAATGATAATATTATGAATCCGGACATTAGGAATGAGGACATTCAGAATGTGGACATTTTGGATGTGGACATGGAGAATTTAGACATGGGGAATATTGACATTGGCATTGTAGATGCTGGGATTGTGGACATTTGGGATGTGTATATAAGGAATGTGGACATGAGGAATGTAGACGTCAGCATTCCAGATGCTGGAAATGTGGAATGTGTGGTAGAGGGCCAGCTGTAAAAATACCGCTCAAAACATTTCTGTAGGGATTCAACATGTTCAGATGGACTGTGATGTGAAGAAGCATCTCCTCAACCTTGACTGCACTTCACACTGAAGTAACTCTCCACTCCACTTCTCATCTCCTCACTTTCCCCTCTCTCTATCCCACACACATCTCTCCATCTCTCGCTCGCTTTTACTCCCTCATATCTCTCTATCCGATAAGGTCTTTCCTCCAGGCCTGGCAGTTAGAGTTCCTCTCTCACTCTCAATCTAAGGGATCAGCAGTTCAGATCACAAACCTGATACCTCATGCAGGTATCATGTGAGCTGAAGGAAGCGGTGAGCCAGCTAAAGAATGCTGAGGCAGCTGTAGAAACCTGAGAATGGCAAGGAAGTCTAGGAAACTGAACAAAGTTGAGGAAGCTGAGGAAAGTCAGGAAGGTGAAGAAGTAGAGGATGCTGAGGATCGTAAGGAAGTTGAGGAAGCTGGAGAATGCTAAGTCAGCTGAAAGAAGCTGAGGAAGCCAAGGGATCTGAAGAAAGCCTAGCAAACTGAACAAATATGAGGAAATTTGGGAAGATGAGGAAGTTGAAGAAGCTGAAGAAGGTTAGAAAGTCGAGGAAGCTGAAGAATGCTAGAGCAGGTGAAGGAAGCCGAGGAAGCTTAAGAAACCTGAAAAAGCCAAGGAAACCTAAGAAACTAAAAGAAGCTAAAGAACTTGAGGAAGATTTAGAAAGAGAAGAGAAGTTTAGGAAGTACAGGAATTTGGTTAGGGTGAACAAGTTAAGAAACATGAGAAAGCCAAAAAAGTTGAGGAAGACAAGGAACCTGAAAAACTTAAGAAAGCTGAAAGAGCTGAGGAAGCTAAGAAAGCTGAGGAATTTGAATTTAAGTGAGCTGAAAAAGCTTAAAAAACCTGAGGAATCTGAGAAACTTGAGGAAGGTGAAGGGGCTGAGGAAGTTGACAGACCTGAGGAAGTTAAGGAAGTTGAATAAGCTGAAGAAGCTGAGAAGCCTGAAAAACTTAAGGAAGCTGAAAGAGCTGAGAAACCGGAGGAAGTTGAGGAATTTGGGTAAGCTGAAGAAGCTGAGAAACCTGAGTATCCCGAGGACAGTGAGAAAGCCAATGAAGCCAGGGAACCTGAAAAACTTGAGGAAGCTCCGAAAGCTGATTTTCCGATTCGATTCGATTCGAGTCAAGGCAGACAGCTTACGCAATCACAACTCGAGTGACACCTGACAGCGGACGCAGTTTTGAAGCACTGTTAGTTATTGCACGTGTGCACTCTTTCTAATCACTCGTTTAAGCACCATTAAGAGCAAACTAAATGAGGCCATTAACTCGAATGACTCGAGGCAGTCTGTCTCAATACGCCATTTGAGTGTAGTCTGCTAATTGAGTGCTTCAGGGTGCATTCGGGGGTTCAGATTCCTCCACAAACGCGACTGTAGTGAGTCACGGTAAAACAAATGACACGAGAAGTTGAATATTCTGAACCACCGCTTTGAGGTCTTTCGAAGATAAATTTTATATAAATAAAATTAGAATTATGTATTATTTTATATACAAAAAACTATTTTAAAAATAATTGTATTTATTATATTATAATTATAAATTTTTTTAAAGGGGTTCCAGTCTGTTATGAAGTTCAGACACACCCTACTGTAAGAATTAGAATTTATTGCAGGATAATAAAATCTATCTATACAGCAAGCAAGTATTAAGACCTGCATTCACAAGGTGCATATCTCAACATTGCATATCTAGCGATAAAATGGCCAAATTTATTTACAGGAACTTACATGCTTCTTACTTTTTACTGAGAAAAAAACCAACCCACTGCTGTCAAGAAAATACCAGCCGCAGTTTACATAGTGATAGCACTATGAAGTTCAAAGGGTTTCACACCACTAGAGACTTCCGCATTCCTTTGTTTATCGTGTGATTGACTTTTCATTCATATCACCACCCTTGTCTCATTATTAGTCCACATGGTGTTTCATTCACAGCTGTCTCTTTTTTCATTGTTTAATTTATGTCTGTATAATTAAACCTTTTTTTCTGTTGAATGTCGTGAGGTAACGTGTTTAGCTGCTGCCTTTATAGAGGCATTTTTGTTCATCATTTTCCGTGATTTCATTGTTTTTAGCATGTTTTCAGTTTTTTCTTGTCGTTTTGTCCTCACACTGTTGTTTGCCGATAGCCAGATCCATTGGCTTGTTCAACTTATTTTAAAATTCTGTCTGCCATTTTGATTTGATTGATGTTTTTCGATGAATTTGTAGAATTTGGTAATAAAGCGGTTGTAAGTGAATATTGTCAAATATGTAGTGTATGTACTTAAGGTATTCGCTGAGTTTTCTCTAAATAATTAAATAAAATAATAAAAATAATTTTTGGGGTGCTTTAAATATTTGCGGTCCTTTATTGGGGTATTGGGACACCTGACTTTTCCAGCCATATGTGGTTCTTCTTCAAACAGTTACCACAAATTTAGAGGCGCACAATTGTATAGGACGTCTTTGGATGCATGTGTGAACATGCGATTTTCCCTTTTTAACCTGTTCCAGCATGAAAGTGCCCCTGTGCACAAAGCCAGCTTCATGAAGATATGCTTTACATGGTTTGAAATGAAAGATCTCCTGCTATTGAGTTCAAACCCTATTAAAGATCTTTGTGCCGGGATAAAAAGTGACAGTAGTGATCTACTGTATGATAATTCAAAGTAAATAACGACTTCAGTTCGGTGTTGCATTTTGCTGCACATCAGACCTACATAAGGAGAGAGTTTTCTATAGTTACACACTCCTTACACCACACACATACATTCTCATCAGAATCGTGGGGTTACCCGCGTGCTCTCGCCACAGCTTCTCTTTAAACAGTCTTTATGTTTTTTATCAGAATAGTAAATGCTTTTTGAAGAAAAAGAAAAGTTACAATTTCATAAAGGAAAAGTTTCCCAACATGATAAAGTACAAATTCTTGAAAAATAGACTTCGATACAGCAACAAGGTCAAAAACAATTCCTCACTGACCATTTCCTGATATAAATGTTGTTTCGTTACCTTCAGTGGGGATGGTGTTGAGGGGTCCAGGTTCCTCTGGAAATGCAGAACTTGCTAACTGGACCAGCCAGAAGAGTCCGATTAGAGGCATCGTGGCCACCAACGTCTGAGAATGAAACGAGAAAAGAGTGATGAAGGATGATGAGAATGGAGAGAAAAAAAGATGCTACACATTGCAAGCTGCTATTCTACAAGGGAGCTCGGAACTCGGAACTTTTACATTGGCTTTCATTCTCTCTCTCTCTCTCTCTCTCTCTCTCTCTCTCTCTCTCTCTCTCTTTTTCTCTCTGAGATTAAGATCAGTGATTAAGTCATCCTGCAACAGCACATGGCACAGTCTGCTCTAATGGCCCCCGGTGTGTGTGTGTGTGTGTGTGTGTGTGTGTGTGTGTGTGTGTGTGTGTGTGTGTGTGTGTGTGTGTGTTTCAAAATGGTCATCAGCAATCAGTAGCCCTATAAACCACACAGCAGGACCAAAAAGACTCCACAAAATGCTGTCACACTCTGATACAAAGATAGTGAAAAAGAATGTAAAAAACATTAGTGACAGAGGTATGTTGGTCATTAAGTGCATCAAAAGTGCGTAAAATCTGACCTTAGCTTAACCTAGTTTAACCTAGGCTCCGCCCCTTCTTGACCTGGTTAGTAAAATATAAAGAATTGCTGTGGAGAATGGTGGTCTTCACGTGAATTATCTGTGTGTGTGTGTGTGTGTGTGTGTGTGTGTGTGTGTGTGTGTGTGTGTGTGTGTGTATGACTTTTGTCCTACTCTGTGCATCATTACTGAAGACAATAGGCCGAGCGGAAGTTAATGAAAACAGAAAATGAACTGCAAATTACTGCAAAATGAAAAAAAAAAGTCAGTCTAGAAAATTCGAACGGCGGCACAGCAACACAACATCGCGGCGTTCAAACCCATCAGAGATACGCTGCCTCTTCAAACACACAATTTCTGCAGAGGTGCAGGTGATTATAATGATAACCACAATCCATGATTTTTTTTTTTCTTCTCTGTTCCTGAGGAAAATTCTCCTGAGGTTTTTTAAATGAATGTTGTAATGTGTTCCTGAGAAGTGGAGCTGAGAATTTCAGCACAGACGATCGTTTAGTGCAAAAGCCTCGGCTTTTAAAAAATAAAATAAATAAGGTAGATAAGGTTTGTGAATTGTTTGTGCCATTTAGGGATTCAAATCTTGTATTATTATTATTATTATTATTATAATTATTATTATTAGAGGGCCTAGCACCTAATTCGTAGCAGTAATAGTATTATTAGCAGCGTTTTGTAGTTATCTTTATTATTAGTCATTGTACCTTTCCTTCTTCTTTTTCTATTTTACTATTATTATTATTATTATTATTATTATTATTATTATTATTATTATTATTATTAGGGGGCAAGCACCAGGTCAAGAGTTACCCATTAGAATCAGTCAGTTTTTTATTATAATAATAATAATATAATGATAAGAGGAAGAAAATGACAAAGAAGAAAAAGAGGAAAAAGAAAAAGAAGGAGAAAAAAAAAATATATATATATGTATATACACTGTAGGGTGAATACAGACCTGGTGCTTGGGCCCCTATTACTTCAAGTACTACTAATAATACTATGACTACTACTACTAATATTAGTATTTGTAGTAGTAATAATAATAATAAGAGAAAAAGAAGGCGAAGTTGTAAAATAAGTCTCCTATTATTAATAATATTATTAGTATTATTATCAGGGGGCCAAGAACTGAAGCCGTGTAGACACCCATTTTATTATTTTACAACTTCTTCTTCCTCTTCCTCTTCTTCTTCTTCTTCTTCTTTTCACCTTTTTATGATTAGTAGCAGTACTAATAGTATAAGTAGCATTAATACCCATTGTGTAGTAATCCTTGTTATTTTACCTTTCAATCTTTTTCTTTATTTTATTATTATTATTATTATTATTATTATTATTACCAAATTAATAGTTAAGGATTATCTTAAAATGATAAATGTGTATAATACTAACCCCAGCGCAGACGTTATTAACACACGATATGAAGATTTCCTTTTATCTGCTGCTATCACTCAGCTCCGGTGGCACACGCATCTAACATCTGTTTAAAAAATTTGGCCGCAAAACTCATTTTCTCACTTTCACCGTGCCAAAGTAAACAAACCGGGCGTAAAACGAGAGCGGTGTTAGCGAGTCATTCTCTCGGATTTGTATGTAATAAAAAAACACCATCAAACAAATCCGCTCAGATTTCCCTACACTTCCCTACGATCACGTTACACAATGCAAAAGAGGCCAGAAGTCGTTTGTCAAAAGTGTTGGACGTGTGTGTGTGAAGCTAACACACTCTCACACTCCCATACACACACACACACACGGACAAACAAAAGCATTGTGGGAATCGTGTCACACCGTTTTATCAGGACTCACAATCTTTCCAGGGCATTTCAAAAATTCCCCCTATTTAGGTCGGAACAAGAAGGCCTCACATGTACACACGTATACACACACACACACACACACACCACACACACACACACACACACACACAAACAGCAGCAAATTATAGTATAATCATCAGCTTGCATGAAAGACGAGAGACAAAGAAAAAAGACAGACAGAAAGATAGAGATGAAAAGAGGCCAGTGAAGGAGGAACGTGAGATTGAAGAAGGAAAGAGTCACCAGGGACGACATTCGATTCCATTGTGATGTTGTTGCTCACGATTTAGGATTAAATGTCAGACCTCACGCTTTCAATTAGCATTAGCATAATCATAAATCCAAAGAGCCTACAGTGTCGCGTTTTCAACGAATTGCTCGACGCATTTTAATGAACGAGGGGAAATACATGCGAGCTCAAACCCCTTTATACTTTAATATAAGGCGGGAATTTGCGTCGATGAACAGTAGCACAACCTCTGCGTGTAATTTAGTTAGTACTCTTGCTAGCCACCATTTCGAGGTTAGCAAACAAGGTCAAAATCGTGAAGGAAAATATTTACCGTGCACATATACTAACTGTATGTATGCGACATGGTGATATGCACAGTGGTGGTGTACTTAAGTAAAAGTAGAGGTCAAATATTAAATATAAAATAATACTCCAGTAAATGTAATCGTGCTACTATCGTGCTAGGTATCCGAAAGTACTATAATTTATCATGGCTAAAATGTTCTTATTTTTATTTTTGTCACAAAACTCAGAAACATGATTAAGCATAGTTGCCTAATCAACTCAGTTTATGTGAAAAGACTCTACTGTGACTCTCAGAACACTGATCTATTAATAGAATGATATTTATGAGTCAAACACTGATTGATTTCTATTCAAATGATCATGAGCACAAAACTACATAAAAAAAAAAAATCACACAAATAAGGCAGCGGATGTTGTGGCGAGTTCGAGTCAGGAGTTTCTTCCATCATTTATTCCTCTCAAAATGCTTGCCGTTGAACTGATGCTGAACTGTAAGTTGGTGATAAGTAGACACCACCAAACGTCAATCAAAACAAGTTTAAAACAGAGCGTGCGCTCGATCCTGATTGGTGACTTGCTACATGTTTGACCAGATTTTACAAAATGTACTTGAGTAAAACGTTTAATATTTGACTTTAAAAATTTAGTAAACTTAAAGTAAATGTCTCCCCAAATGGAAACACTTCAGTAAAGTACAGATACGTGAAAAACTACTTAAGTACAGGAACAAATCCACTAAATTCACAAGATGCTAGGTTAGCATATTTTGATTTCTGAATTCGCTCTCTAGCTAGCTATCTAGTCACGTTAGCAATTAAGGATAAAATAATAAAGAATGTTATTTTGTGTGGATAAAGAAAATACTCTCTTTTGGGAATGAAAACGTTCCCAAATGCAGGAATATACAAGAAGGCAGAATGGAGTCTTAGTCCAGAATGCAGGAATCTTATGTAACTGTATTAGTGAGTTAGCGCTTTTGCTACCAACCAATTTAGACAAGTTAGCAAGCAAGGTCAAACTTTAGAAAGAGTATAAAAAAAAGTGCTGCTGCTTTGGTAAAAACACCTCTTTATTTGAGAAGTTAGCAAGGCGTTAATAAATAGATACGAAATGTATCCAAGGCTAAGCTAGGCGTTACAGCATTTTACTACATGAGGTGGAGGTGAAGAACAACCCAAAGTGATGCATTAAAATTATGTGAGTCCTCACACCTAGCTGTGGATTATCACCTTATAACATGGTCACTTACTAGCATTGACTAGTTTGCAGGGACAAACTGACTGAATAGATGAAATTGACACGCTGTGATATTACATTTATTTCAATAAAGTTAAATAAATAGTTATTAGAGAGAGGGCAAGAAAGAGAACTCCGGGTGCCATTTTGTGTTATATTTCTCATTTTCGTCATATTCATCTTTGACCAATTTCTCCAAATCATATTTTTCACCATATACATTATACAACAGGCTGAAATGGTCCATTTAGCTCAGTACCCTCATTGGGAAATATTTTCTCACTCCGTATAGAACTATACCTAATGTTACTACAATTACAGGGGTTTCGATCGTTTCGAATGCAACGCCTTCCTTTCAGCCAATCACAATCCAGTATTCACCCTGATCATTGTGTAAAAGCAGATAACTCGTACGCCAGACGTACACAGGTTGGAAATCGGAAATAAACACGACTAGTAAATGACTTCTCATCGCTTCATCCGTTTCCCCTGCACGCCGCCATTTTCGCCGAATCAATTCAATCACAGGCGGGAAATTCGCTAAACAAGTCGTCAAGTGATCAATTGGAGAGAAACACATGGCGCGACACGGTGGCCGTAATCTCCTCCGACCCGCTGAGACTCCAACCGGCAGCGCAGATAACAAATCGCTAATCCAATTAACGCGAGACGGGAGCTTTTACAGAGCCTTAATGAAGACTGATCTATTGCCAATAGTGTGGCGACTGATCACTCGGTGCATGTGGGAGAAGGCCAGAGTGGAAAAACTGAGCAGGGGTATGCTAATTACAAGCTAAATTTCTGGCACACTGCTCCGACACACATCTAATCGTACTTTTTTCCGTTCATTCTACGAATTCCATTAAGCGCTGCTCGGACCACCTGTGTTTGTTTTACCAATGCAAACTTGCTATTAGCTTCACCTGCTTCTGGGATTCTTGTGAGGGAATGAAAGACATGCTAACACATGCAGGGTTAACGTTCGCCTCACAGATTGTTTACATTAGCTAGCTAGTGGCTAAAAAAACCTAAGAAAGAAAGAAAGAAAGAAAGAAAGAAAGAAAGAAAGAAAGAAAGAAAGAAAGAAAGACCTACAGAAAAATATTTTGGCATACAGAAAAAAAGAATAAAACAAAGAAAGAAAGACAGCGACAGACAGACAGACAGACAGACAGACAGACAGAAAGAAAGAAAGAAAGAAAGAAAGAAAGAAAGAAAGAAAGAAAGAAAGAAAGACAATAAGTGTTGAAAACCAGGGCAAAGAGACGCCACTCTGCACCTCCCCTCCGCATGCTAATCACACATTTCATTAGGTTTCGTCATTTGTCAGGACGGCGGTGACATGTAAAATTCAACATGGCGCGAATCTGCTTTCACGGCAGCCTTCGGGTCAGAAATACGCTGACGACATGAGGAGTGAAGGAGGAGGAAAAAAATTTATTCTGGAGAGGAGAAGACTATGCATATGGACTATGGTTAAAGATAAAGCACTGCTAATGGAAATGAAGCGAGAGAGTCAGAGTGAGATAGAGAGAGAGAGTCAGAGTGAGATAGAGAGAGAGAGTCAGAGTGAGATATAGAGAGAGAGACAGAGTGAGAGAGAGAGAAAGAGAGGAAGGGTAAGAAAGAAAGAAACAGACTGGCATACAGTCTATAACTGAAGCCTTTGTTGTGATGTGCTCCAACCCGCACAAAGCCCTTAGCTCTTATGTAGAATAGGGCTTTATTTAAGAGGCGGGGTCATGGTATACTCCGCCCCTTTTCATTCTGTTTCCTGACTTCGATTTATATGAGGTGGTATCAAGATGTTTCGAGACCAGCTCTGTTTACAAAAAAACGACTTTATTTATCTACATTTACACTTTCACCATCAAAATAGTCCCCTTGCACAGCAATATGTGACCAGCAATACGCTCCCAGCGTTCCTGCCTCTTCTGAAACGTGTCCTGGAAGTCTTCTATTGAGAAAGCTTGTCAAGCACCTCCTGCCATTCGCTCAGGATCTCCGCAATGGTGTCAAAACAGTGACCTTAAAGCTGGATTTATATCTTCGAGAAGAGGGGAAGTCTACAGGAGCCAAATCTGGAGAGTAGGGTGGGTGCGGAAGTGAGATCATGTGGATTGTTCTCTGAAATGCCAAATTCGTTGAAGGTCTTCCTGATCTCTCGTCATCTTTCAGTGATGTTCTTCTGCTCTTGAAGCGAGAGAGTCAACACCTCGACCGACTCGTTGTAACATCGACGTATGTCAAACGTATGCCATGTCAAACATCTCTGTCGCAGATTTGTTCAAATCGAACAGATTTGATCTACCTGTTATGTGTGCGAACGTTAGGGCCCAAAAACTAAAGCTCAGCAAATTTACAGTCACACAAGTCTTTCTGAAGTCGTAATTTCTCTGGATACCTGCTGCGAAAATAGACAACAAAGAGATTTGACAACGTTACGATATATAATCTGTTTGTGTTTACGAAGCGTCACTACAAATCAGGCAGCTTTTTTTTTGTTAAAATTTTATACAGTATTTTTTTAAGCCATGTATAAAAGTGGAGGCTGCAGCCTGAGCGTTTGGTTTGAGTTCACCAAACATGAAACTTTGTCGCTGTAGACTGTTGAACAGGGCTGAGATGTTTCACACTTCATTGCATTGGAAAGTTTGAGTTTGAGCAGCAACCCGATTTGCGTCCAAATACGTGACATGAACGAAAAACAGGCAGCTTCCTTTAACCAATGATTTGATGTTCTTTTCACAATGATGATTTGATGTTCTTTTTTTTTATATCATGCGATCTACCCACACTACCTTTGCAATCGACCGGTAGATCACGATCGACGTATTTGGCACCCCTGAAATAGAGGAAAGTTGGTTTGAGCTGTGTGTCGCATCCTCCTGTTTTATACACCACCATGTTAAAAACATATAAATTCAGCATGAAACGTGAAGCTGCCAGATTTGCGTTAGTGGTGCAATAGGAACAGATGGTGCATTTTAACACTGACGGCATATCCGGTTGCCGCCCGTATTCACAGCGTGAAGTGTAGTGTGAATGGACCTTTAAGTAGCTTTTTTATGCTGCAGCCCTGTGTGACGAAGACTTCGGTCTGGAAACCGTATCTGGTTCGCTGCTAAGAACCCAATAGGGGGCAGTAAAGAGACGGAACTCCTGAGAGTAAATGCGACATAGCATTAGCGTAGAATAAATCTGTATATAGGGTTTAAACTCACCTGACTGAGTTTATCTTCCAATTCATTACACACACATACAATCGACTCTAGAATAAACTGATTTATGGAATAAACTAGAGCCAGTATTGTAAATCTACAGACCGCTAGAGTGATCTGAAGAGATTGAGTCCCTACATCGTAAACAAGAGTCATGTGATCTGGTGGTATTCGAAGAACGAGGTGCTGGCCCTGGTTTGAGGTTTTAACTCATAGCTATGTTGTCATTAAGGGTTTCGATTTTAACCAAACACCGCAGAGAGAAATTCCGGTGGCAGGAGGTCGCGGATGTGCGCCCATGCTTCCAATACCACAACGCTAAACTGCTTAACACAGGCTATTGTGTACAGTGAACTCTCCTGCACCCCGAATCCATCATTCATGTCTTCGGTTCTGCTGTACGTCAAACTATTCATCTATTCAAACTCAATTCCCTTTTTATTCCTCTGAGCAACAGAGTCCCTGGTGCCCCTCCGAGTTGTCAGTGTATCGCTTCTGATCGTGATAAAAATACAAAGTACAAAGAGCTGTAATTTGTCATGTGCTAAGCTTTAACATTATACAAAATGTTCTAGAATGCACTTGAATAAACGAATCAACCTTCTAGAAGTTAAAGGCATTGCTATTTTACAATAAACAGCCAAAGTTCTACTGACTCACCCCATGAAACTAATGCCATATTCTAGAAACCCTGTACTAGAATATACCAACACCTATATTTTCTGAAGTACCTGTTTAGTGGTGTGAAAGAGACACTACCCAGGGTTCTAGAACTACCAGCAATATCCACTTAAATTGTGCTAGCTCTAGATTGTATTCTAGACTGTGATACTCAGTGTTCTAGAATGAACTAGCAACATCCTTTTCCTACTATTCAGGCTCATGTTTCAAAGTGAACCAGATTCTTTTTTTTCTTTTTTTCTTCTTCTAGAAATTACACTGTTCCGCAAATATGCTAGCTATTGTTTAAGAATGTACAATGTTCTGGAATGTCACTCTCCATAAAACTTTAAAATTTCATTTTAAAATTGAACCAAATTTTGCTATCTAGTGTTCTAGGATATTCTAAATATTATTCCAAAATGACTTCCAGAAAGTCAATGATGTGATATTACAGATTGAACTGGCCAACAATCAAAATACATTCCAGTTTGTTTGTTTTTTAGCTTTTATACACATGCACATAGACTCTAGCTTGTGATCCAGAGTGAGCCAGTTTGTGTTCTACAATGTATGATTGAAGATCCTGGAATGTATTGGCCAAGATGGTAAAAGTGAGTATTCCAGATTGTTCTAGTCAATGTTCTAGAGTACCTGCATTGTTATGCTTCCATTCTAGTATGTGTTCCAGAATGTTCTAGATGTCTTTTTTATTTTCCACAGGCAATTCCAACTCATGTTCCAGAATATTTTAGACAACACATTAGAACAACATCCCTATTTTAATGCCTTTAAGGTAATATGTTTGCTTATTAATATGCTTGCGTTCCAGAAAGGCGTAGCTTCTGTCCTAGAATGTACTGCTCAATACAAAGAACTACAACCCTGCACCCCTTTTTAATTTTCCAATTTAACAATTCCATTCTAGTTTGTGTTCCAGAATGAACAAGTTGGCAACATCCCATTTATTTTAGAGCAACATCCCCATTTTTTTGCATCCGTTTTTATGCACATGCTCTAGCTCATGTTACAGAAAGGCCTAGTTTGTGTTCTATAATTCACTGTTTAGTGTTCTGGCATATTTTAGACAGTGTTCCAAAACTACACTGCCATTTCTTGCCCCATTTTAACACAGGCGAACTTTTATGTTCCAGCCGAGCTGAACAAGTTCTAGAAAGAAGCACTTCTTAGTGTGAACTTTCCCGATACCCTGTTTTGAATCGTTCATGTCTCAGAAGCACATAGCTGTATTCTATTGAGCTTTTCAGCTCAGATTCACGTCGCCAAGCTGGAGAAAAGAGAACCCCAGTTCCCTGCTCCAGCCGTCAGAGCATCACTTCCGATAGAAATAAAGAGGGCCAAGGGCATGAATCTGTCCGGTTTGATTTCACAGACAAGCATGTCAGCCGCAGCACAGCGCTGATCTATAATTAACTACCGGAGTGGAAAGCCATCGGCGCTTTTTGATTTCCTCGCGCATAAAATAATTTCTAACGAGCAACAACATGCGATGAATCACGCAGCACTCATGTTACGACTGTTCTCACAAAGTCTCAGCAGGAATGATGGATGGAAGGAAGACAGCAATATTACAGAAAGAAATAGGAGAAAAAAGAAATGAGCAGGACCGAGTGTCAGATATGAACGGAATGTGCTAATGGTGGGAAAAAAGGCATAA
>JBCEWE010002030.1:0-20618 GCA_039877035.1 Silurus lanzhouensis
GCTGTTAAGTAAATTGGTAATGCACACCCTGGGAGATGCTTTACAAAATTGTATTTTTGTGTTTATTCGAGCATCGGTGTGGAGATGGTGGAGGATTACAAATATCTGAGGGTTTACATAGACAATAAACTAGACTGGACTACAAACACTAGAGGAAGGACCAGAGCCGCCTCTATTTTTTAAAGAGACTGAGGTCCTTCAACATCTGCAGGACGATGCTGAGGATGTTTTATGAGACAGTGCTCTCTCAGGGAAGCAGGCTGAGAATGGCAAACACTAACAGACTCAACAAACTGATCCGTAAGTCCAGTGATGTTGTTGAGGAGAAACTAGACTCTCTGATCATAGTGTCCGAAGGAAGATGCTGTCCAAGTGCATTCCATCTTTAAAAACTCATCCACACACTACAATAAAACAATGGTCAGTCTGAGGAGTATGTTCAGTGACAGTCATAGAACCACGATGTACCACAGAGCGCCACAGAGGATCATTTCTGCCTGTGGCCATCAAACTATAGAACTCCTCTCTGAGTGTTAAACACAATATAGATAATATAGATAGTTATATTTATAAATTTTTATGCAACACATATATTGTTAATATCTTGGCCAATTATGTGCAATAATCTCAATGCAACAATAATAATTAGTTACTTGTGCAATAATTTTATAGCTATTATTGTAGTCTGAACTTTTCATGCTGCTACCCATTTCACTTCACTTAATATATTTGTTTGTTTCTTTGTATTTCTATGTATCTTTATTTATTTATTTTTTTTTATTTTAATCTTTTACTGTGAGCAACTGCACGAATCCCTATGTGATGGATAAAGTTTTCTGATTGTGATTTATCATGTCAAACTAATAATGAGAGACCTTTTAACCCGTCTCAAGCACATATATACAGTATATAGTAATCTTCAACAGATCACATAATGCCTGAGACATGATCATCTCCTCAATCAGGAAAAAATCTAATGCTTTCTTCAAACAACCCAGTAAAATGCATCCACAAGACTGCCCTACAATCACTGAGCATGTAATGGAAGCAAGGTGCCCAACACACACATGGGCATATATTCGCAATGCCCAAGCTGATGTTCTGCAAAGTATGAGATGAAAAGCATGCAGCATGCAGTAAGGGCTCTGGTTGCCCTACATTACTGGTCCCAGGAAGGCCCCTATAAAGTCTTGAGGCTTTGTGGCAGATGGCGCCGACCCGAACGGGTCAAAACCTCCAGAAAGGAATTAAAGAAAGGAAATTTAGTCATAAACATCATTTTGGCTTGATGTTAGTGTTCAAAGTGACACGATCTTTCTAAACATGGTCACCCTGCTAAATACATTTTGGGATTTCAGTGTTTGGTTCATTAGTAATGGAGCTACAAGAATAATGATATGTAATAGATATGAAACTCACTACAAATCTACATATTGACCAAAATAATCATACACATGCAACTTTTGGTTGTCATTTTGGTATTTTCTTTGTGAGCTTTGTGCTCATTTTATATTTAATAAACGAAATAGCTGCTAAAAAGACATCCGGTGTCTGTGTGACCGCATTAAATTGGGACTGGGGTAGTTACATTAACTTTGTAATGCTAGTGCAAAAGTAATTAATCAAATTTCCGGCTACAAACACGTCTGTTGAGTCATTATATTTTAGGGGTGTAACGGTATCGGTATTCGTACCGAAATCTTTCGGTAAAGGGATTTCGGTTCGGTACACACTTGTACCAAATGCAATCCTTTTTACGTGCGATACATAGTTTCTAGTTATCCAAGTTTGCTCGGTAACCTATTAAGTGGCGGACCGCAAGTTTTTTCGAGTTAGCACAGTGACACTGTGGCTGCTCACTCTGTGCCGGAAATAAGTATTGTTTTGCGCATGCATGCAAACTCTAAAGAATCAACAGCGTTAGCCGCTAACCAGGAAGTGGCTAGCGATATGGATTCAAGATTTTTATTGTCACAAACCTGGTTCCATGCAGGATACAACTTGAAGTGAAATAAAAGTTGAAAAATTAAGAATCTTAAATCCATTGTGCCAATGTTAGCCGCTAGCCACTTTCTGGTTAGCGGCTAATGCTAGCACTATCAGTTCTTTAGCTTGGTATGTCCAGCTTCAGGCAGGGTGGAGTGGGTGGTAAAGAGTGGCAGGAGTGATTTGTAATAGAAGAGAAATCTGCGAGAGTGAAAGGGAAAGTTTATAGGACTGTGGTGAGACCTGCGATGTTGTTTGGTTTAGAGACTGTGGCATTGAGTAAAAGACAGGAGGTGCAGCTGGAGGTAGCAGAGCTGAAGATGTTGAGGTTTTCGTTGGGAGTGACGACGATAGACATGATTAGAAACGAGTTTATTAGAGGGACAGCGCATGTAGGACGTTTTGGGGACAAAGTAAGAGAAGCCAGGTTAAGATGGTTTGGACATGTGCAGAGGAGGGACATGGGGTATATCGGTAGGAGATGCTGAGGATGGAGCCACCAGGAAGAAGGAAAGAGGAAGACAAGGAGGAGATTTACGGATGTGGTGAGGGAAGACATGCAGGTAGTTGGGTTGAAAAAGGCAGATGTAGAGGACAGGAGGTATGGAGACTGATGATCCACTGTGGCGACCCCTAATGGGAGAAGCCGAAAGAAGAAGTTATGTCCAGCTTCAAGAATTTCTTTTAAATGGAAAAAACCCCTGACAATTCCACATATCGAGGGAGTGAATGCATGAAGGATGGAATAAAGGCATTGTTAAAGTATTCTAAAACAAGTAGAACAGTTGAATCGATCATATCTTAAATGGAAATTTAATTGATTATTTAATTTAATCAGTGTAATAAAAAAAATATGTTCACAAATGTTAATGATAATAAACTGCGTTAATTAAATTGAACTGAACTGTGACTTGAAAACCGAGGTATGTACCGAACCGTGAAGTTTGTGTACCGTTACACCCCTAGTATATATAGATATGAATTATTTTCAAATTATATATTAACTGAAGGACTTCCTAAAACTAAATGAAACAACATGATCTACTTTCCAGTTGCCTTTTACTTACTATAATGATCAATGTTTAGTAAAATGCCACCCTGAGATTGTGCTTACTGTCTGCAGGTCTAGGCGAGGGGCAAGGTGAGCTCGAGGATGTCGTCCTTTTTGGAGTAGATTGGGCAGATGTGGGGCCACTGGATAGCTGAGAGCCTCCAAACAGATCTCCCAGCAGGTCGGTGGTAGTGGTGGTAGGAGGCTGTGGGGATGTTGGAGGAGGAGGAATGTCACCTCCATCCAGTCCCAGGAGGTCAACATCCACAGCGGGTGGAGGGGGAGCAGCAGAGTGAGGCTCGACTTTACTGGCCCCTTTGGCTTTCTCGCCGCTGCCGCCGCTCTGTTGACTGGACAGCGAGAGCATATCATCATCCGAGGGCTCGCTCTCCTCATTTGGGCCTACACGCCCACCCGGGGCCCCTTGGACCTGAGCTGGATCTGAACCACATAACAAAAAAATCTAATTGGGAAATTGCTAGGAGGCTCCAGAATTACAGAATTAGTACAATGCCAAACACACACTATGGTACAGTCAAAATTTAATGACTATACAGTATACAGCTGTGTAATCCCAGTTTTATTTCTGTATGTCACCTGTAACAGCGAGCGCATCCTTGTGTTCCTGGTGGCAGGAAAACAGCACGTTTGGGCTCAGGTCTTTAGTTGGAAACTGTTCCCAGGGTGGCGTGAGATCTTTCTGCTTCTCCATGTTCTCCACCTCGATTTCCAGTAGTACTTGGAACAGCTGAGGATACTTGTCTGGAGAATCGCACGCATCTAGCTCTGACCTGAACACACACACACACATGCTTTTTAGATTGGGCATAAATAGAGTGTGAAGTAGTGAAGCATTCGTGAGTGCACAAGTGGTGGCTTAGAGGTTCTCAGCATATTCAATGTAAGCCACTTAAGATAAACGTGTCTGCAAAGTGAATATATACTAATTAAGAAAATGACATGGTGTCTGACAGGCCAAACATAATCCCAGTTTAAGAAGATTTGCACCTTGTGTCTTGGATTAAATTAGACAGAGAAGTGTTAAAGCTTACTTCATAAACTTTAAGACTGTTGTGCCGGGGGCAATGAAGCCTGTATGAAACTGAATCTGGAATATCTGTGTGTTGGTCACCTGCAACGAATCAAGCATTACATCAGACATATTGTAAAAACCAGAGCATTAGTATCATCAAATTACTTATTAAAGTTAATAGTGCAATGTTTTAACGCAGATTTACAGAGAACAAGCAGTAAAAAAAAGGAGCATAAAAGAGTGTATAAGTTTAGTGACCATAGACCATTTCAAGGATGTAAACAATACAGGCGACGATACTGCGCATGTCTGGTGCTAAAACATTCCAGAAGCGCGATTTTAAAACACGGAACTCTCAAACAAAATGACTACATTTTTAATGTCTAGATAAAACAGTTAAGATATTTATAAAAGCGAAAAAATAAATTATAACATGGAATAACCGGACCCCTTAAATCAGACATTGAGGCGACAACTTTTCATTTAGAACGGTAATCGTTTACAAACGTACCATATCCAGGCATGTATTTTTATCTGTTTGAGACCGAGCGGGTCTATGTGAGGAAAACGTGTAACGAGTCGGTAATATTTGATAATATATTGTGGATGATGTTATCTTATGCTTGGTGAGACCTGGTGCAAGTCAAACGCTGGCCTCTGTTTGGTTCGTTGTTATGGTGTGGCCGGGTCTGAATGTTTATTATAATAAATCACATTGCTAATTGAATTTTTAGGTTTAAATAATGTATTACAACTTTGAATCGCGGATGTGTCTGGGTGGCAGTTGTGTGTGTGTGTGTGTGTGTGTGTGTGTGTGTGTGTGTGTGTGTGAGAAAGAGGGGGGGGTTAAAAACAGTGAAGCACGCGCGGTTACACAATATTTATTACATCAATTAATCATAATAGTTTATGATGTTCCATCATAGCTTATTGCATTACAGTATAATTATTACACGTGATCCTTGTTGGAACAGTGTGCGCGAAAAAAAGGAGCAAAAGATATGAGAGGTGAAAATACACATTCTGTTTATCATAATTTGTCCTTAGCTGCATTGTTATATTTCCATTATTGGAACTATAGTCAAAGTTTGTTTATTTAGACCTGTTGATGGATCTGCTTATTTAAATTGTAGCATTTTATTTAGTTTCTGTTCAAAAGACCGAAATAAATGACAAAAAAAAATTATTTGTTCATTTCGATAAACGAGATTCAAAGAACCATCACTATAATGACCTGATCTTTCCATCACTAATCGAATCGTTCATGAATGACCCACCTAACCTGGAAACGTCCAAGGACCCAAGATGTCACTTCCTTACATGTATGGATGACCGTTGAAATGGTCTATAGGTTTGTTCTTATAATGTACGTTTATCTCTAATGAGTGCGCCAGTGGCATCTATGGCAAGGTAAAACCCCCTGAGATGCTACGAGTTAAAATCTTGAGAGAAACCAGATTTAAAAAGGAACCATCCTCATCTGGGTGGCACCGAATGCCTATCCATTACAGGTCTATTATTGTTAAGGTGTGCAGTGATAAGCACTTAAACACCAAATTGTTCATGCAATGTGTGCAACCAGCTTTTCCCTCTGATAGTCCTCACCTTGGCTTGTAGTGCATGGGAGCGCATGTGGTAGGCTGAGATCACAACGTCACCTTGGACACTCACTCCCAGCTTGAAGACTACCTTTCCCTCGTGTACCCTGTACTCCCTGGGTGGAAGAGAACACAGGGAACATTCATGTAACACTATCAAATTGAAATATTTCTCTTTTGTAGTGCTTGAACAAAGAGGTTTAAAAAATTGCAACCCAGTTTAGCACAGACACAAGGTAAAATGTTGATTTATGTTATTTCAGGCAAAGCTTAAAAGGTGTTATACATCTGACAATAAAAAACATCTGATTATTAAAACTACTGACAACTTCATCAACCACCATTTAAATTTTGCAACCATTGACAAATGATTCCATTATAAATACCTTAGCTGTGTCTATAAAATGAGTAGAAACATAAATAGAATGTCACATAATAAAGCAAAAAGAATGTCTAACCAACACTAAATTATATACGACTCACCAGAACTACTAACGCTAATTAAATATGCAGTATAAATGCTACATCCTAGGACACTTATCTTGAAAGAGAGTTGGAAACCTGATCTATCAAAGGCACATGTATATGTATGTAAAGTATCAGCATGAGATGTAATTATGATCATTATGATTTAATGACAGTTATCACAAATCCAATGCATTTTTAATAGCATGCGTAAAGCTAAAGATGCCTCTACACTTTGCTTGTTCTGCATGGAGCCAAAGGGATTTGTCTGACGAACCTCATCCTCTCATACTCCTGTGCTGTGGAGAAGATCTTTGTCTCGCCAATCAGGACGTCACAAAAAGGTCGACAGCCACTGCGCTGTTTGTTGAAGCAGGGTATGGGATTCACTGTGACGGTTTTGATTACCAGCGGTTTGGGGTGGGGCAATGTGGGCTTCTCTGAACCATGCTACACATGTAGCCTATGTACCTGACCAAACACACACACACACACACACAAGTATATCAATCTGGCAAGTGATAAATCAATAGGACCAGTAAATGGTACATAAAAAAAAGCAAACAACTCAACATTTCCCTGAATTGAAAAAAAAATTATATCTCCTATTGGGAGATCTTATCTTACATATAAACTTAATATGATTCAATTCAGCAATTGGTTGCCGTGCTACTCATACACCTTCCAGCCAAAAAACATTAGCTAAATGCTACGAAGGCAGTTACTGACCAGTTTATAATGGATAATGTTCTTGCTAGTTACGTTGCATACCCATTATGATACCCACTACTGTAAAGGGGATTTCCATCATTCATAATTCATTTTTAAGCAGGAAATGAACAGTACCTAAGGTACTTCTGGCTATTATTATATTAATGATAATCCTTTTTTAGTTATTATTACACGGTTAATGCTCTGGGTTGGGATTTCAAGCCCCAGCTCTGCCAAGCTGCCACTGTTGGGGCCTTAAACAAGGCTTTTAATCCTCTCTGTTCCAGTAGTGTTATATCATGCCTTACCCAGTGCTCTGACCTCAATTTTCTAACAAGCTGGAATATTAAAAAAATAAAAAACAAACATTAAAAAATGCAGAATTTCACTGTGCTGTAATATATACTGAATGTAATCAAGGCTCTCACTTAATTTGAAACTTACATTTAACGCTATTGTTAAATTTTGGTCGTCTAATTCGATCAAATTCAAAATATTTTGGTTAATAATTTCTGGTTTTGAACTATTTCTACCTCCGGTGTGAGGGCCACAGGCCTTGTCCTGGTTTCTTGGCGCTGAGCAGTTGCATGGCATTAACCGGGTTAGTGAAAAGGTGGCAGAAGCAGAACATGGCACAGACCAGCACCCCAGAAGGACCCCTGCCATCCTGAAACATATAAAGACACACTATAATGACATATTACATAAATGTTTTACAACATTGAACATATTGAAAACTGAATATTACTGGTAAAAGTTGTATACAATTTTTTTAAAGTTGTGTTGTTCTTTTAAAATGATATATATTTATATTTATACTAGTTTAAGACCACATTTTCAGATATTCTCAGCCCATAACCTCATTGCATGACCTCCATTCATGTACATGTGCCCACTAAGAGGCACAAACCAACTATTATAAGGAACAAACTTATTGGTACTAAACTTATACTTTTTTATACAACTTTATAGTCCCTTTATTTCTGTAAAGCTGCTTTGAGACAATGTCCTTTGTTAGAAGTGCTATATAAACTCCCTTTAAATAAAATTACCTATAAAATTAAGTAAAATCGACTTGTGTTACTTTCTAAATCTGCAACAGCATTGTTTTTGAGTTAAATCCAAGCCTTTGTTAAGTGTATGTCTTAGTCTTAATTATTGTTGCACAATGGCCTTCTTCACATTTATTGAATTATTCTTTACTACAGGAAGTCCTGAAATTTGCCATACATGGAGAAAATGAACACAAAAGCTTCATAACTATTTAATGCTATATACTATTTGGAGATAGCCATCCAGAATAGTTCTGGAAAAAATCCAAATAATTTTCATGACTGAATCAGGAAGCTTTTAGAAGATTGTGATGGACTTAAACAAATGCATGCATAAAACCAAGATGAGTTCATCATGAGTTTCTTTCATAAGTATTGCTTAGCCTTTTGGTTTGTTTGCAATGTGTTTAAAAAAAGCTCTTCCATCTGCAATGCAGTGTTCCATTCTCCTGCACATCATACTGTACCTTTTTATGGAGACAGCGTTCAATTGTTATACACACAGTGAAAATACATGTTAAACTCTCGCAAGAACCGCAAGGTCAGAATTGACAGGTTACAATTTAACTGAACTGATGTACAGTGAGGAACAGCATGATATTCTGAAATGTAGCGGAGTAAAAAGTAAAATACTGCACATAAAAATGAGTGGAAAAAACGAGGTTACAAAGAAAAAATTTACTGCAATGGAGACATAAAAATTACTTTACTGTCCACCAAACAGTGGCATCAAGATTCAGTAATAAAATATGAAATATACAGTTAGATCCTAAAACAATGTAGATTTCACTGACTTCAACATGCTGCTTCGCATGACTTCTATTAATGTACTTTAGAAACAGATGTTAATGCAGATGTCAACTATGAAATCTGACTCAATTAATGTACTTTACAAACAGATGTTTATGCAGATGTCAACTATGAAATCTGACTCAATTATTGTACTTTACAAACAGATGTTTATGCAGATGTCAACTATGAAATCTGACTCAATTATTGTACTTTACAAACAGATGTTTATGCAGATGTCAACTATGAAATCTGACTCAATTATTGTACTTTACAAACAGATGTTTATGCAGATGTCAACTATGAAATCTGACTCAATAAACACCATCATCTACAAAATCCCATCTATAAATGGAATAAATTACAAAATGCACCTCATAATGTAAAAAGTACAAAAAAAAAAAAAAAAAAAAGCATAATGTAATAAAATATAAGCTATCAGGAGAAAATTAATCAAAGCTGTAACTCAGAATGTTAATCAGTAAGAACTGATATGAAAAAAAATGGTGCTTCTTCTCTTACCGAGCATGTAATCACACAGACGTTTTTGGGGTTCTGCTTGAGCCAGTTGTGCATGTTCTTACACACAGCAAACAGGTTGTGAAGACTTGGGGCTTGTCTGGATGGCCAGTTGCATTCGGACACCTGAAGAGAGAAGGAAGTGACACAGCTAAAGCAAAAGATGGTGATGTGAAGCAGAATGTTAAGCTTGACGAGACCGTTATCATTTTACATGTTACATTTATCTATGAACATATACACTATTTTATTAAGGCGATCACACCAAATGAGGCACGTGTGCCACGGGAGTGAGTGTGTAGGTAATGTTCCCATTATTAAAGCCCTTTTCAGATTTCACTTCATAGCAATGTTTAAAAGTCTACTGACATTCATTCATAACAAGCATCATTCTAAGATGCTGGCAGGTTATTTATAGTGTATTCATTAAGAGTGTATTTATAGTAGAGGGCGTGCGATAAAGAAAGTATGTCAGGATAACAGAAGACCGTTCATCCCAATGTATGATATGTAACACAATATTTTGGCTTGCTGACCAAGTGTCAGCTACATTGTCTGTGTTACATTAACAATGATTCATTAATTGATCACTAATTAACAGTGTAGCTTCTAGTGTTTAAATGTCGATACATGCAAGTATTCAGACATCAGATGCAATTGGATGCTGCCTTGTATGCTTTTGTTGCAAAATATACTTGTATATATTGTTATAAATCAACAATTATAAATACATGGGGGAAAAAAATGACAGAATGTGACTTCAAGCTAATTTTGGGTTATGACACTACTAATGAATTAATAATACCATCCCTTTGAAGTTGACAAAATGTTTGCTGCATAGAAATGACACAATCCTAAACTGAGTTTATCGTGATGAGAGATTATCCTTACACGAGAGTGCAGCAAACTAACAACAACAAAAAACCTTACATAACACTATTTAATTCATTCGAAATATTTGCTCAAAAGTGGGATTTAATAGCTTGCATCCTGAGCACTTTCTATATTTCATAACCTTGATTCAGTAGCTTGTGAGTTCATCGAGTTGTGCACATGAGGTACACTCAGTACACAGAAACACTAGAATAAATACAGGATATTATTTTTTTCCACATAAATACTGACATAGTTTTTGGTTTTGTCACTACATGAACACAGTGAAATTTCCCTGAAGATACTCACTAAAATCACTGAAACCACTTACATTTTTTTTCTAGCGAAACAAGGCCATAAATTCCAGAAGACAATAAGGCCACAATCTTTGCTATGAGCTTTGGTGTTCATTTGCTATTTTAAATATATGTTTTCTTAAATCTGATTAGCATGTACTGTACATTTATACTTAATATGTATATACTTAATCTAGCTGGCTTTGGCGTTATATAACTGTTTGGGTGCTATACTTGTATTCTGTTGTATTGTACAATATATGTACAGTACATGTATTTTGCACAGATGTGAATGGTTCAACATTTTGACTCTAGAAGAATTGACAATTGATATGTCTAGTAAAAGTAGAACCGGCCCATATCAAATGGAAGTGGTGTTTTTTCTTCCCTGGCTTTTTCTCAGCATTGCAGTAAAAAAACACAAAAAAACACTGGTGACTGTTATATAAACAGCCTTCTGAAGATTTTAATCTGCCCAGAAACATAGAACAAAAAACGGTCTGGCCTTGGTTTCCCAAAAGCATCGCAAATTAAAGATCAGCACAATTAAGAGAGAGTAGTCAATGCGATGTTCACTTAGCCATTCAGAGATAATCTTTGCTTTTGTGAAACTCAACCCTGTATGTGTGTGAAGAACACAGGCAAAAGGTTTTTTTTATAACTCTCCTCACCCTCAGCAAGAATAAAGCTGGTTAACTTCCGCTTTCATTCAGTGAAATGCATGTAGGCATACGGCACATCTGTGCCATTACCAGAAGCCAACATCTGGGTTGGTAAGTAATAAGAAAAACAAGAAGTAATATTGTGAATTTCAGAGAATAGTGAGTCTTTTGCTTCCATGAGTAACAGAGCATATTGAAGAAGAACTGAAAATTCTGGGGAATGCCAATAGGCTTATCACGAAATTGTCTCATTTTACTGCGCTATTTAAAATAATCAGGCCCACATTAGGAATGACTCATTCAGCTACCATGGAATAAAAAAGGAAAAGCTTTTCCAAATTCTTTCATTACTCAGCCATAGTTTGCACAGCTCCACAGAGACTTCCATATCACTTCAATTTACAAAAAAGGAAAAACAGAGACACTCCCTCAAGGGTTGGACTCTGCGCACTTTGTCTCACCCTGTTGGAAAACTTGGCTCCACGGTAGTTCCTCTGGGACAGGTTGAAAACCGTGTAATGATCAGCGTGCCGCGAGTCCAGGAAAGAGCGGATATCCTCCACGTGGTTCCTGTAGCCCAGCTCCACAGTCTCTGCAGGATATGACATCACTGGCAGGGCATGAAGATGGGCAGTTACAGTCAGAAGATCAGATTATAATCTTGCTTCCACCAAACACTGAGTTTATTAGCTACAAAGCATTTAAAAACAATTTACTGAGCACAGTTCAGATCGGGTCGGGTTACTGTGTTCATTCAGATCTTACACAACCGAGGCCGTAATGGCTTTTAAAATAATCCAATGATTCTATTCGGAGCTGGTCAGGAATGTTGATTTATAGCTACAAGGACTGACATTAGGACTACAAATGAATCTGGATGAATAAAGCAAAATGTGTAAGAGAGAACAAACACAACACTATCACATGGCCAATGAGTAAGTGGCTTCTCCGTGACCTATCACCCCATGGCATCGTCTTTATAAAGACAGGCACAAGTAAGCAAAACAAGAGACACACAATGCTTGTTTAATGGGTGTTTAGTTGTTTAGATGAGTTTAAATGCTCACCTATGATACGTGAGGTGATGTAGACAATGTCCAGTTCTCCTTTGGTGTAACTGTAGTGAACAAACGGCAGACATTCCATTTTATGTTTTGACAATCCTTGTTTCTAATTAACATCAAGTCAGACAACATATTATTATTCAGAAGGATTATTCATTTTCATGCTTAGGCAGTAATGATGAGACAAAACAAGGGCTTTACCAGGAGTGTCCAAATAGATTGAGTGCCCAGCCAGGGCAAGCTATCTTTTTTTATTATTCTCCCTGCCCAGTAAACACCTGATGTAGTATCGGAAACATTTCTCTTATCAAGAGACCTTGTTTTCTAATGGCTTTGGCTCCACAAAATAAATTTCCCATTTGATTTGAGGGGAATACAATGTCAACAAAAAACTTGAAAAAGAGGAGAGAGCAAGACGGTAAAAGAATGCATTGCCTTGCGCATATTTTGCACTTTGCCTGTGAGTGTTGCAAGTGGAGAAAGAGTCTACAGTAAACTTAAACTTGTGAAGAATTACCTCAGATCAGAAATGTTTCATTAAAGACTAAACGGTCTCGCCATGCTCTCTGTTCAACACGATTTAGCAAGACAAAGATTCAGAGATCTAATCAAAGATTTTACTGTGAGAAAAAACACGCCACCTGGCACTTGGGGAAAAAGACAGACAGACAACCAGACAGACAACAGACAAAAAAGACAACCAGAGAGTGTTTCAGTTGTGTCTGTGTGTGAGAGAGACCATACAATGGTGCTAATTGCTTTACTGTATACAGTATGCATAATTTCAGTTAATTTAATAAACCCTTCAAAATTTAGTTCTACGCAATAATTATGCTTATTGATAATGATTGTAGTTACATGTAGCAAAAAGTTCAGATAATTGGGGGATGGGGCCTTGGGGTCCACAAAGTACAAATTAGCCAGGGGGCCCAGAAACTCTAGCGGCGCCCCTGCTTATTTTATAGCAGTTATAAACAGGTGATCCTTCACCAGAAGATGCGAAATCCTCTACGATGAAGACCGCAGAAAATGTACCGTTACAAAGCATTGACACTTGCGACCCCCATCATAAATGTTAAATAAAACACTAAATAAAGGATTATATTTGTTTTTAATAACATCACATTTCATTATTTCAATTATTATTAGGCTTAGATTATCAGGAATGATAATTAATGAATAGAATTCAGTGAACTCAACTGCAAACTACACTTTGCAGCATGCTGACAAAAGAAAATATTTAACAATGGGGTAGTTACCAAAAGTTATTATTACCACCGCAAATTTGCTTATATTGCATTTTCCAAAGTGGTCTATTTCATACTTATAGGGCTAATAACAGCCGTTAGAAACATTTCCACTCTAGTAACCTTGTATTAGTATGGACAGCAAATCAGACCTACATATATGTCAATATGTCTGATGTATTTGAGTATAACAATTACTATAGGTTTTGGGCAACTGAAACATGCAACTGGGAGCCTTCACTTATCCATCTAATGGAATTATAATTTGTTCATGCTTCCCAGCTACCAAAAATACCCAAAAGCCTTTAAGCATCACATTCTAGCGATTATAGTAGTTTCAGTAAAAGTTTTATGCTGGAAACAACAGGAGTGAGATGAGAGTCTACTCTGGATATCACATCAGTCCGTCCCAAAGCACCGTGCACATACACATACATTCACCTAGCTGCATCCACACAGCAATTACAGTACCGCTAGTGTAAAACACCATATGCAAGCTGTACCAGACCTGGATCATGAATCGTCCTGATTAACCCAAAATGTTTGTTTCTTAAAAACAACAACAATAATAATAATGTTCTTCGTCATCATCGTTATTTTATATAGCGCATTTAAAAGTTACATCTCAGAGTGTTTACAAGCATAATAATAGAGAATAAAATGCAATAAACATCAAACATACATCACAAAGAAATCACTGACAAACTATCCTGAAAAATGAGTTTTAAGAGCAGATTTTAATAAATAAATATTTTATTTATTCTATTAAACATCAGGCCATTTATCTGTAAATAAACTGCATGTGTATTACCGCACTCCTTATAGGTTATAGTGAAGTTGGTGTGCTGTTATGTAGCAGTCACTGGTATACACTGGTCTACAATCCCTCTAATCAGATATAGAGTGTATCAACAGACGGCTGTGCTAATCCTCTGTGGTAACAAGACACACACACACACACACACACACACACACACACACACATGCAGCAGTACCTGCCATGAGGTTTGGGTGACAGAAATACAGACATGGAAAAAAACCAACATAAAAATAATAGTTGTCTGTAAACAAATTATGATAACTACAACACGGCTGTTCTAGTGTAAGCCCTTTAGTTTAGCAGGTAGCTAAGCTTTTCCTGGGTCAAACTCGTCACATGACCACCAAGTCTCAGAGCATGCTGGGATAATCCAAGTCTAGGTGTATGTTACATGATTTTAATAGATGGGGAATTAAATGCTTATAGCAAAGTGAAAGTTGTTTGCCTAAACAGAGTACATAAAAAAGGTGTACCTCACATCTAGCTGTGGATTATCCTGCTTATACTGTATCATGGGCACTTGCTAGCATTGACAAGTTAAAGCTATCAATGATGTTTGCAGTGCAAAATTGACTGAATGGGCAAAATTCACACGTCATTTTCATTTATATTTACGGGTCTACAGTTTCGGCTGATTTAAATAGCACAGAGATAAAGAAGTGAGGGAAATATATTTATTGGAATTAATTTTAATAGATATTAGATTAAATACAGAGGTAATAATAGATATTACTACCTCTGTATTCAGTTAGAATGCACACATTCCAGCCAATTATTATCAAATACAGTGGAACCCGGTTATGTCGAGGGCCTAGAGGACGGCAAAAAGCATTGAGATAACCGATGATCGAGAATAAACGAAAACCAATATAGCGGCAAAATATTAACGTGCTTGGAATTTCTTTATGTACATGATGTGCGTTATTAAATGAGAATGTGCATGCACGTGTTTTTGGAGTTTTTTTTTACACAACAGCGTTGCCGCGATTTGATTGATTGTCATGCGGATCGAGATAACCTGTAATGCGTATAAGGAGGATTTGATTGATTGGTCATGCGGATCGAGATAACCTGTAATGCGTATAAGGAGGATTTGATTGATTGATCATGCGGATCGAGATAAACTGTAATGCGTATAATGCGAAGTAAACGCAAACAAATCTTATTAAGAATACTCAAGAAATAATCCACCAATACTTGTAGCGAAGCAGTATATCCAGCGGTGCGCTCCGAAGTTGTGTAAAAGCAGAGACAGTTCGTGTAGAGAATCCACGGATCCGCGCTATGGAAAGCGCAGCGCTGGGCAGCAACGGATAAACGTGGTGCAGACAGCGTAAACATGGAAAACAGCAGGATCGGGTAATCCGGGGTGCCGTTGAGAGAATGCGGAGTCCGAGAAGAATGGTACGTAGCGGATACGTATACGCGCTTACACAGACCGCCATGAACAAACACATACGATCATGCACAAACAATAACGGAAAGCGAGTGTGTGGAGGTGAAGGGCTTAACTAGGAGATGGGATGAGTGAGTGAATGAGAGTCAGGTGTGTGTGATCAGCATGACTGCAACGAGCTCCGTGTGGGCGGGGCACGCACATGAGAAGAAGCAGGGTGCTTCGGGGAATGCCGCCGCCGAAGGGGGCGTGGCAGGGGATTCCTGACATAACCGACGTTAAGTGGCAAATTTGCCCCCCCTTGTGCTCGAGATATTAGGGCTCGGCGACATAAAAAAATCGACATAACCAATTAAAAAATGCCTAAGACAAAACGAGAATTTTGCGGTTCCACTTCAAAAACGTCGACTTAATAGGGTTGGCGAATTAACCGAGGTCGAGATAAGTGGGTTTGACTGTATTTGGATACACCATCCACAATCGATACAATTTCAAACTGTCAAATAGACACGTATGTGTTACAGCTGAACAAGTCGCTCTAAAATGTATGAGTCCTTGCAGATCCCAATATTAAAACCTCTAATTCACATCAGTATTACTTACCTGCAACTCTATTATCCAATATCATTTTTACAGAAATACACTACATATGAGGAAGTGAAGTGGCATATTGAATTGAAGTGGCATATTGAACTTTTGGGGAGAACTTTTACCTACCGTTAGCTTCAGATTTAGATTTAGTTTTCAGTTAGTGTGCTAGACCTTGAATTTTATTTATTTTGGTTTCTGTTAGATTAGTTGTTGGAGATTTTTCGCAAACAGATCCAGGACCACATTATTTTCCTCCTTTGCAGACAAAAGAACGTATATTAGGGCTGTCATAATTAACGCTTTAATAACGCATTAATGCAAATTTTTTCAACGCCACAAATTTAATTGACGCGCGATAAAGCAGCGTATTTCTGTTTGACCATTTTTATTAAAATGATATCAATAAAGAATATGAAGGGGCGAAATTACAACCTTCAATAAAGCACACATTATAATGATACCTTATAATAAATAAATATAATTTTAATCACTAAACATTTGTTTTTCTGAAGTCTCAAATCATGCACCAAAATTCCTCATGATGCTCACATCCGGCAAATATAACCGTCCGTGTGGAAACAGCAAATGTTCTGTTTGGTGTCCTGATGATTTACAAAATTAAAACAACATATTTTAAAACATTTACACGCATATTCTGTCTTCATGCTCTGTATGGTTTTACTAATAATAAACATACATTTGCACAAATATCCATATTTGTCAATGCCCATGTTGACAAAAGTATTAAAAACTTGAAAAGTGTTTATTTAAGGTACATTGAAACAGATAAAAATGTGCGATTAAGTTGTGATTAATCACGAGTAAACCAATGACAATCACGATTAAAAATTTTAATTGACTGACAAGTAAATTAAGGGCTGTCAGTCAATTAAAAAAAAAATAATAAAATATATATATATATATATATTAGGGCTGTCAGTCAATTAAAATATTTAATCGTGATTGTCATTGGTTACTCGATTGGTCAATTGGTTTTAAATATATATATAAATTAGCACTCCTACGTAATCTCATATATAACCTTTTTTTTCAAGATTGTTGTTCCTAGTTGTATTGTCAGCTGAATTCACGTTATGTGTTTGCTTACTTTGTGCTTTGGTTTTTTTTGTGGTGATTTACATTTTATATATAAATAAGTCTGCATTTGCATCCGCCTCATGCATGACACAATGTATGTAAGAGATTTTTTTTTTTTAAGATCGTTTGAAATTAAAATGTAAAAAAAATTGTTACAGATATTTCCTCTTTTTTTTCATATTATGGCCTAAACTGGGAAAATCAGATTATTCATAATGAATAAAAGTGCAAGTTAAAGAGAGACAAACGAGTTTGAATAATAAATGAGATCTATCACTGCATTTATGTAACAGATTTGGGCTTCGATCCAAATGACAAACATCAGACACGACTGGCCTATTTAGTGTGTCAGACAGGGCTTTTTGTGTTATGCGGTTCATTTTCGGTGGTGCTACAGTGCTGATTCAGCAACGAGGAATTTGCATTGCTTGTTTAAGCACAGAGGACTGCACTGTGATGAAAGACGAACAAACATACTCATGCGCCTTTTCTATTTTCTGTATCAAAACGGCAGAAATAACGCCTGACTCGTCATCCTCTTAGCTCCTTTACACTGTGATTTTATTATTTTTTTTATTTCCTCTCTCTACTTAAATTACATTGATTAGGCGTCTGATGTCGTCTTTAGAATCAGTTATGCAACAATTCCGATTAAGAAACTTTATTCTATACATCAAGAGGTCATTTGTACAGTCATCTACAGAACTATTGGCACCCTTGGTCAAGTGAGGTAAAAAAAAATGCATCATATCAAGTATTTACTGGACATGGATATTAATGATATAATTTTTTTTACATTTACTGTTTAAGGCACTTATCCAGAACAACTTACAATGATCTTATTATACACTTGAGCAGTTCAGAATAAAGACCTTGCCCAAAATAGTGCTCGTATTGGCCTAAACCCTTACATCTGTCTGAGTGAAGTCTGGGCCCTTGAGGCAAGGCCCTTAACTTGAGATACAGTATTTTTTTTTGGACTGGTATGTAATGGGTCAATATTAAAATACAGATAAGCTTCAAGACAAATGATATTGTGATACTTGCGTAGTTCTTTCTCTGTATACTTGATGTTAATGGCAAATTAGAAGCTGCTGCTTGTCATTTTCCATCTCTAAATAAATTTCAAATAATAAATAAAGTTCAAAACAAATGAACACGTGTACATTTTATGTTGCTCTGAATAAGGGGCGTCTTTCAAATGTCACACATGGAAATGTAACAAGCTTTAAATATAAAGGCATCAATACTAAGAATTTGGAAAATCTATCTATTTTAATTATTATTTGTAGTAGTAGTATTTTAAATTGTATCCACAGTACACAAATAAACAGCCTTAAAATAGCTGAATTATATACTTTCAATCACATTTGATCACCCCAGTCAAAAAACCTCTTTATCCAGATAGTAAGTATACCTCCAGAATTTTTGAACATAAAAAAAAAAAAAAAAAGCGAAAAAATCCATACATAAAAAAACAACAATCAATAATAACATTATAAGCTAAAACATGTCAGAATTCTATAGCTTTGTTCATGAACCTAAAGTGATCTACACCTTTCTGAGTAATATTCGAGGGCACTGCTGGAGAAAATAACATTATTGAGTCTTTTTCAGTTTGTCCATGTGGACCATCCTTTATATCCTTTATATATATTTCAAAAACTGTTTAAATTCACTGCAAAACGTTTATTTTGTTTCGTAAATCATGTATGTGTTGCTCTGGATATTTTTGGGTTAATTTTATTATTGAAAGCTCTGCCTTTGGCCAATTCGTATCCTCTTGCAGATATCCTAAGCTAAAATATCCTAAAACGCAGCATGACGTCATTAACCACACAGTGAAGACTTACGTGGCGACTTGATTCATAACCTTCGTGGAAGTGTCCTTGATGGTGTCCTTCAGGTTGTCCTTGAAGTTGCTGAAGAACTTTCCAGCACCTCCTTTAACCATGTCCAGCAGTCCACCCCATAGTTCCCATCCATATCTAGAAATTTAAAGCCGTTGATTAGCCATTGATATTGCGCTTTGTGTATATCTGCAACTGTGGCTTATTCATTCTATTCCTGCACATCATTCTAAACCTGGCATTGTTAAGCAGGGTTTTTTTCGAGGAAATGTAGTTCTTTTGAGTCCCAAAAGAACTAAGCATGTTTGCATACACTCACACACAGTTAAGGGGGGCTACTAAAATAAATGCAAGCATAAATAAATATACAAGCATTTTGATTCCCCCCTTTATTGTTGCTGTATCCATGACAACCCACCACATGCTCATTTTTTGGTTTGTGTTCTAGTATTTGCTCTCTGCCCGACATTGGTTTGTTATTCATTTGTGTTCACCTGTTAGTACATTTCGTTCAAGTGACCTGAGTGGTCCAGTGCTCGTTGTTCCACTTGTCCAATCAATGCTATGTTTTATGTACATACTGAGATGCTTTGCTATGTATTTTATTACACACTGAAATTGCTTTTTTGCCTGTGTGTGTGTGTGTGTGTGTGTGTGTGTGTGTGTGTGTGTGTGTGTGTGTGTGTGTGTGTGTGGGGTATTTGTCCATCCTTCCATCCTGGACCAGTCCAAGCTATTAGTCTGCCTCAGCATCCACCACCCACTTAGATCTGTAAATCTGTTAGATTCTGCCTACATCTTTATCACCACAACACACACACACACACACACACACACACACACACACACACACACACACACACACACACTCTCTCTGTTTCTCTCTCTCCTTCTCTCTCTCACATGCCTGAGACAGGGAGTGTAACAGCACAAATGAATCGAATTGATTAGATAGTATATCAAGATCTCTGTGTTTGATTCAGCTCTCATACACTTTGTCTAAAATAGTTATTACACTGTTACTGCCTGATATCATTCTTCCAAATGGAGCCACGTCTCCTGATCAAACACAGACAGTAATAAAAAACCTATTTTGTGTAAAAAAAAAGAAATAGGGGTGGGCGGTATGAGCTAAAATTCATATCACGATATTTCCACTGTCCAGAAGATATCAATATTATATTGAAATTTAAGAAAAAAAAAAGTTGGAATCTTTAGTAGACCTATTATTATATATAACTAAATTAAGCAAAATATGTATTTTAAACTTATATAACTAAAAAATGCAGCATTACTGATTTCGTTGTCAGCTCTTTCCTGACATTCGTTGGAAAATAAGTCCTAAGTACGGAAGTCTAAGAGGCCATGCGTTATAATATTTATAATATACAATATATGCGCCACTGCCACAATGGTTATGGTTATTATTCATGATGCTGCTGATGTGGCAGATGGTGGTAGATTTTGCTAAAAGTATGGAAATGGCAGTGGTGAAAACTTATTTTTAGAAGAAGGAG
>JBCEWE010001985.1:0-20605 GCA_039877035.1 Silurus lanzhouensis
TACTAATCCTATCTACATCCTGCTTCACCAACTCCACATCATCCAACCTTCTCTCTCTCTGATTTTCCTCATTCATCAGCTGCTCAAAACTCCCTCCACCTTCTAACACACTCTCCTCACTAGTCAACACATTTCCCTCTCCATCCTTTACTGCTCTAACTTGCAGTACATCCTTTCCAGCTCGGTCCCTCTGCCTGGCCAATCGGTACAAATCCTTTTCTCCTTCCTTAGTGTCAACCTCTCATACAGCTCCTCATATGCCTTTTCCTTGGCTTTCGCCACATCCCTCTTAACCTGCTGCCGCATCTCCTTGTACTCCTGCCTACTTTTCTCATCACTCTGTCTATCCCACTTCTGTTTTGCCAACCTCTTTCTCCTTATGCTCTCCTGCACTTCCTCATTCCACCACCACGTCTCCTTGTCTTCCTTTCTATTTCCAGATGTCACACCAAGTACTTTTCTAGCTGCCTCCCTCATCACTCCTGCAGTAGTTGCCCAATCATCCAACACCTCCTTAACACCACTGAGCCTCTCTGACCTCTTCCCTGAACCTCACACTACACTCTTCCTCCTTCAGTTTCCACCATCTTATTCTTCTTTCAGTCCTCGCTCTCCTCCTCTTCTTCTTCGCCTCCAAAACCATCCTACAGACCACCATCCTATGCTGTCTAGCTACACTGTCCCTGCCAACACCTTACAGTCTCCAATCTCCTTCAGGTTGCATCTCCTGCATAGCACATAGTCCACCTGTGTGCACCTTCCTCCACTCTTATACGTCACCCTATGATCCTCCTTCTTCTTAAAATAAGTGTTCACCACTGCCATTTCCATCCTTTTAGCAAAATCTACCACCATCTGCCCTTCCACATTCCTCTCCTTAACACCATACCTACCCATCACCTCCTCGTCACCTCTGTTCCCTTCACCTACATGCCCATTAAAGTCCGCCCCAATCACCAACCGTTCTTTCCTAGGTAACCATCTACCACTTCATCTAATTCACTCCAGAATCTTTCCTTCTCCTCCATCTCACAGCCAACTTGTGGAGCATAGGCACTGATGACATTTATCATCATCCCTTCAACTTCCACCTTCACGATCATCACCCTATCAGAAACTCTCTTCACCTCCACTACACTCTTACTGTACTCTTCCTTCAGAATCACCCCTACACCATTTCTCTTTCCATCCACACCATGATAAAACAGTTTAAATCCACCTCCAATGTTCCTGGCCTTACTCCCTTTCCACTTGTCTCCTGAACACACAGCATATCTACCTTTCTCCTCTCCATCATATCAGCTACTTCTCTCCCTTTACCCGTCATAGTACCAACATTTAAAGTACCAACCCTAACCTCCACTCTCCTACACTGCTCCTTTTCCTGCCGTCTCTGTAGACGTCTTCCTCCTCTCCTTCTCCTCCTTCGGCCAACAGTAGCCCAATTTCCACCGGTACCCTGTCGGCTAACGATACCTGTGGCGGTCGTTGTTAACCCGGGCCTCGACCGATCCGGTATGAAATTCTCATTTGTGATCCGCATATTTGATTTGGCGCATGTTTTACGCTGGATGCCCTTCCTAACGCAACCCTCCCATTTACCCGGCTTGGGACCGCACTAAGAATGCACTGGCTTGTGCCTCCTAATGGCTGGGTTAGGAGGGTTATAATGTACTAACGTTAATTTGATGAGACAGACTACACTTTGGACAAATTCAAAGTCTCCACATTGGACAATCAAGGATAGAGCAGCTGCTAATAAAGGCCAAAAGCAAGAGTCCAGCAACCATGACCTCGACATGATTCGAACACGCAACCTTCTGATCTGGAGTCAGACACGCTACCGTTGCGCCACGAGGTCAGAGGGCTGTGTTGACCAGCCTCATGGCCAGAGAAGGCTTTGCATTTTTCTCGTCGCGGTTGTAATGACAAATTGAGTCTGACGCTCAGGTTGCAGGCTCTGACATTTCCCGCATTTCAAGTCCCTGATTGTTGGTGTAAGTAAGATTCAGGAGTTACATTTCATATGTAAAGGAAACAATCTGTTACACTCTACAGTGAAATAATGAACTCAGTGTCAGTCATTTGGTCAGTGATGAAATGTAAAGTTAGTTTGCAAAAAGCAAATGCTATATATAAGACTATGGACAAAGATTGGCAAAGGAGCTTCTAAGGTGCTTTTTATGTGAGTTATACATAGTCACATTTTTCAACTAGCCTGCATCCTTGAATACTGCTGTTGGACATGAAAAAGGGGATAACCTTCATTGTGGGCGTCTTGCAAAACAGGCACATTAAACTATTGAAAACAACTCAAAGAAACTCCTGAGATTTGCCCTCTGAGCCAGCACAGAGACAAGTATTTATTTAGGCCAGGTGTTGCAACTGTTCTAGGTTCGAAGCAGATACCTGAGCAGAGCCCGGATAGCTCAGTCGGTAGAGCATCAGACTTTTAATCTGAGGGTCCAGGGTTCAAGTCCCTGTTCGGGCGTTAAAAAAGCCAACGGCTGACCGATTCTTGGTGGTGGGATGATCCAAACTTGTTTGAATCTTCCCTTGACGTCAAAATTCCATGAGATTTTTTTCTTGCACAGAGTACGGGCTCTGACGTTTCAACATGCTTTCCAAGTCTTGCCCATACATTAGCAAATTATGGTTTAGTCTCACTGTGGTAAGCATCCTTTATGGTGTTCATTTTGACCAACCAATGGCTCTGACAATAGTCGTCTTTGTTTGAACCCAAAAGATATTGCCATGATCCTCCCATGCAAATATCATTGGTTCAAACATACTTTGACTGTGACATTATTTGAGGTGTCACTGAAACTTGAATTGTGAATACATCTTAGTCACTATTTGCAGAGGTATCTTTTTTTCAGCTAGAGCAAATTGACAAAGTTTGGTAACATGTTATAGGAGGGTTATAATGTACTAACGTTAATTTGATGAGACAGACTACACTTTGGACAAATTCAAAGTCTCCACATTGGACAATCAAGGATAGAGCAGCTGCTAATAAAGGCCAAAAGCAAGAGTCTAGCAACCATGACCTCGACTGATCGAACACGCAACCTTCTGATCTGGAGTCAGACCGCTACGTTGCGCCACGAGGTCGAGGGGCTGTTTGACCAGCCTCATGGCCCAGAGAAGGCTTTGCATTTTTCTCGTCGGGTTGTAATGACAAATTGAGTCTGACGCTCAGGTTGCAGGCTCTGACATTTCCCGCATTTCAAGTCCCTGATTGTTGGTGTAAGTAAGATTCAGGAGTTACATTTCATATGTAAAGGAAACAATCTGTTACACTCTACAGTGAAATAATGAACTCAGTGTCAGTCATTTGGTCAGTGATGAAATGTAAAGTTAGTTTGCAAAAAGCAAATGCTATATATAAGACTATGGACAAAGATTGGCAAAGGAGCTTCTAAGGTGCTTTTTATGTGAGTTATACATAGTCACATTTTTCAACTAGCCTGCATCCTTGAATACTGCTGTTGGACATGAAAAAGGGATAACCTTCATTGTGGGCGTCTTGCAAAACAGGCACATTAAACTATTGAAAACAACTCAAAGAAACTCCTGAGATTTGCCCTCTGAGCCAGCACAGAGACAAGTATTTATTTAGGCCAGGTGTTGCAACTGTTCTAGGTTCGAAGCAGATACCTGAGCAGAGCCCGGATAGCTCAGTCGGTAGAGCATCAGACTTTTAATCTGAGGGTCCAGGGTTCAAGTCCCTGTTCGGGCGTTAAAAAGCCAACGGCTGACCGATTCTTGGTGGTGGGATGATCCAAACTTGTTTGAATCTTCCCTTGACGTCAAAATTCCATGAATTTTTTTCTTGCACAGAGTACGGGCTCTGACGTTTCAACATGCTTTCCAAGTCTTGCCCATACATTAGCAAATTATGGTTTAGTCTCACTGTGGTAAGCATCCTTTATGGTGTTCATTTTGACCAACCAATGGCTCTGACAATAGTCGTCTTTGTTTGAACCCAAAAGATATTGCCATGATCCTCCCATGCAAATATCATTGGTTCAAACATACTTTGACTGTGACATTATTTGAGGTGTCACTGAAACTTGAATTGTGAATACATCTTAGTCACTATTTGCAGAGGTATCTTTTTTTCAGCTAGAGCAAATTGACAAAGTTTGGTAACATGTTATAGGAGGGTTATAATGTACTAACGTTAATTTGATGAGACAGACTACACTTTGGACAAATTCAAAGTCTCCACATTGGACAATCAAGGATAGAGCAGCTGCTAATAAAGGCCAAAAGCAAGAGTCCAGCAACCATGACCTCGACATGATCGAACACGCAACCTTCTGATCTGGAGTCAGACACGCTACGTTGCGCCACGAGGTCAGAGGGGCTGTTTGACCAGCCTCATGGCCCAGAGAAGGCTTTGCATTTTTCTCGTCGTGGTTGTAATGACAAATTGAGTCTGACGCTCAGGTTGCAGGCTCTGACATTTCCCGCATTTCAAGTCCCTGATTGTTGGTGTAAGTAAGATTCAGGAGTTACATTTCATATGTAAAGGAAACAATCTGTTACACTCTACAGTGAAATAATGAACTCAGTGTCAGTCATTTGGTCAGTGATGAAATGTAAAGTTAGTTTGCAAAAAGCAAATGCTATATATAAGACTATGGACAAAGATTGGCAAAGGAGCTTCTAAGGTGCTTTTTATGTGAGTTATACATAGTCACATTTTTCAACTAGCCTGCATCCTTGAATACTGCTGTTGGACATGAAAAAGGGGATAACCTTCATTGTGGGCGTCTTGCAAAACAGGCACATTAAACTATTGAAAACAACTCAAAGAAACTCCTGAGATTGCCCTCTGAGCCAGCACAGAGACAAGTATTTATTTAGGCCAGGTGTTGCAACTGTTCTAGGTTCGAAGCAGATACCTGAGCAGAGCCCGGATAGCTCAGTCGGTAGAGCATCAGACTTTTAATCTGAGGGTCCAGGGTTCAAGTCCTGTTCGGGCGTTAAAAAGCCAACGGCTGACCGATTCTTGGTGGTGGGATGATCCAAACTTGTTTGAATCTTCCCTTGACGTCAAAATTCCATGAGATTTTTTTTCTTGCACAGAGTACGGGCTCTGACGTTTCAACATGCTTTCCAAGTCTTGCCCATACATTAGCAAATTATGGTTTAGTCTCACTGTGGTAAGCATCCTTTATGGTGTTCATTTTGACCAACCAATGGCTCTGACAATAGTCGTCTTTGTTTGAACCCAAAAGATATTGCCATGATCCTCCCATGCAAATATCATTGGTTCAAACATACTTTGACTGTGACATTATTTGAGGTGTCACTGAAACTTGAATTGTGAATACATCTTAGTCACTATTTGCAGAGGTATCTTTTTTTCAGCTAGAGCAAATTGACAAAGTTTGGTAACATGTTATAGGAGGGTTATAATGTACTAACGTTAATTTGATGAGACAGACTACACTTTGGACAAATTCAAATCTCCACATTGGACAATCAAGGATAAAGCAGCTGCTAATAAAGGCCAAAAGCAAGAGTCCTGCAACCATGACCTCGACGTGATTCGAACACGCAACCTTCTGATCTGGAGTCAGACGCGCTACCGTTGCGCCACGAGGTCCGAGAGGCTGTTTTGACCAGCCTCATGGGCCAGAAAAGGCTTTGCATTTTTCTCGTCACGGTTGTAATGACAAATTGAGTCTGACGCTCAGGTTGCAGGCTCTGACATTTCCCGCATTTCAAGTCCCTGATTGTTGGTGTAAGTAAGATTCAGGAGTTACATTTCATATGTAAAGGAAACAATCTGTTACACTATACAGTGAAATAATGAACTCAGTGTCAGTCATTTGGTCAGTGATGAAATGTAAAGTTAGTTTGCAAAAAGCAAATGCTATATATAAGACTATGGACAAAGATTGGCAAAGGAGCTTTTAAGGTGCTTTTTATGTGAGTTATACATAGTCACATTTTTCAACTAGCCTGCATCCTTGAATACTGCTGTTGGACATGAAAAAGGGATAACCTTCATTGTAGGCGTCTTGCAAAACAGGCACATTAAACTATTGAAAAAACTCTGAAACTCCTGAGATTCACCCTCTGAGCCAGCACAGAGACAAGTATTTATTTAGCCAGGTCTTGCAACTGTTCTAGGTTCGAAGCAGATACCTGAGCAGAGCCTGGATAGCTCAGTCGGTAGAGCATCAGACTTTTAATCTGAGGGTCCAGGGTTCAAGTCCCTGTTGGGCGTTAAAAAGCCAATGGCTGACCAATTCTTGGTGGGGGATGATCCAAAGCTTGTTTGAATCTTCCCTTGATGTCAAAATTCTATGAGATTTTTTTTCTTGCACAGAGTACGGGCTCTGACGTTTCCACATGCTTTCCAAGTCTTACCCATACATTAGCAAATTATGGTTTAGTCTCACTGTGGTAAGCATCCTTTATAGTGTGTTCACTTTGACCAACCAATGGCTCTGACAATATTCGTCTTTGTTTGAACCCAAAAGATATTGCCATGATCCTCCCATGCAAATATCATTGGTTCAAACATACTTTGACTGTGACATTATTTGAGGTGTCACTGAAACTTGAATTGTGAATACATCTTAGTCACTATTTGCAGAGGTATCTTTTTTTCAGCTAGAGCAAATTGACAAAGTTTGGTAACATGTTATAGGAGGGTTATAATGTACTAACGTTAATTTGATGAGACAGACTACACTTTGGACAATTTCAAAGTCTCCACATTGGACAATCAAGTATAGAGCAGCTGCTAAAAAGGCCAAAAGCAAGAGTCCAGCAACCATGACCTCGACGTGATTCGAACACGCAACCTTCTGATTTGGAGTCAGACGCGCTACCGTTGCGCCACGAGGTCCGAGAGGCTGTCTTGACCAGCCTCATGGGCCAGAAAAGGCTTTGCATTTTTCTCGCGCGGTTGTAATGACAAATTGAGTCTGACACTCAGGTTGCAGGCTCTGACATTTCCCGCATTTCAAGTCCCTGATTGTTGGTGTAAGTAAGATTCAGGAGTTACATTTCATATGTAAAGGAAACAATCTGTTACACTATACAGTGAAATAATGAACTCAGTGTCAGTCATTTGGTCAGTGATGAAATGTAAAGTTAGTTTGCAAAAAGCAAATGCTATATAAAGACTATGGACAAAGATTGGCAAAGGAGCTTTTAAGGTGCTTTTTATGTGAGTTATACATAGTCACATTTTTCAACTAGCCTGCATCCTTGAATACTGCTGTTGGACATGAAAAAGGGGATAACCTTCATGTGGGCGTTTGCAAAAAGGCACATTAAACTATTGAAAAAAACTCAAGAAACTCCTGAGATTCGCCCTCTGAGCCAGCACAGAGACAAGTATTTATTAAGGCCAGGTGTCACAACTGTTCTAGGTTTGAAGCAGATACCTGAGCACAGCCCGGATAGCTCAGTTGGTAGAGCATCAGACTTTTAATCTGAGGGTCCAGGGTTCAAGTTCCTGTTTGGGTGTTAAAAAGCCAATGGGTGGCTGATTCTTGTTGGTAGGATAATCCAAAGCTTGTCTAAATCTTCCCTTAATGTTAAAATGCCATGTTATTATTTTCTTGCACAGAGTACGGGCTCTTACATTTCCACATGCTTTCCAAATCTTACCCATACATTAGCAAATTATGGTTTAGTCTCACTGTGGAAAGCATCCTTTATGGTGTTCATTTTGACCAACCAATGGCTCTGACAATAGTAGTCTTTGTTTGAACCCAAAAGATATTGCCATGATCCTCCCATGCAAATATCAGTGGTTCAAACATACTTTGACTGTGACATTATTTGAGGTGTCACTGAAACTTGAATTGTGAATACATCTTAGTCACTATTTGCAGAGGTATGTTTTTTTCAGCTAGAGCAAATTGACAAAGTTTGGTAACATGTTATAGGAGGGTTATAATGTACTAACGTTAATTTGATGAGACAGACTACACTTTGGACAAATTCAAAGTCTCCACATTGGACAATCAAAGATAGAGCAGCTGCTAATAAAGGCCAAAAGCAAGAGTCCAGCAACCATGAACTCGACGTGATTCGAACACGCAACCTTCTGATCTGGAGTCAGACGCGCTACTGTTGCGCCACGAGGTCCGAGGGGCTGCGTTGACCAGCCTCATGGCCCAGAGAAGGCTTTGCATTTTTCTCGTCGCGGTTGTAATGACAAATTGAGTCTGACGCTCAGGTTGCAGGCTCTGACATTTCCCGCATTTCAAGTCCCTGATTGTTGGTGTAAGTAAGATTCAGGAGTTACATTTCATATGTAAAGGAAACAATCTGTTACACTATACAGTGAAATAATGAACTCAGTGTCAGTCATTTGGTCAGTGATGAAATGTAAAGTTTGTTTGCAAAAAACAAATGCTATATATAAGACTATGGACAAAGATTGGCAAAGGAGCTTTTAAGGTGCTTTTTATGTGAGTTATACATAGTCACATTTTTAAACTAGCCTGCATCCTTGAATACTGCTGTTGGACATGAAACAGCGGATAACCTTCATGGTAGGCGTCTTGCAAAACAGGCACATTAAACTATTGAAAAAAACTCAAAGAAACTCCTGAGATTCGCCCTCTGAGCCAGCACAGAGACAAGTATTTATTTAGGCCAGGTGTCGCAACTGTTCTAGGTTCGAAGCAGATACCTGAGCAGAGCCCGGATAGCTCAGTCGGTATAGCATCCGACTTTTAATCTGAGGGTCCAGGGTTGAAGTCCCTATTCGGGCGTTAAAAAGCTAACGGCTGACAGGTTCTTGGTGGTGGGCTGATCCAAAGCTTGTCTAAATCTTCCCTTAATGTTGAAATGCCATGTTATCATTTTCTTGCACAGAGTACGGGCTCTTACATTTCCACATGCTTTCCAAATCTTACCCATACATTAGCAAATTATGGTTTAGTCTCACTGTGGAAAGCATCCTTTATGGTGTTCATTTTGACCAACCAATGGCTCTGACAATAGTCGTCTTTGTTTGAACCCAAAAGATATTGCCATGATCCTCCCATGCAAATATCATTGGTTTAAACATACTTTGACTGTGACATTATTTGAGGTGTCACTGAAACTTGAATTGTGAATACATCTTAGTCACTATTTGCAGAGGTATCTTTTTTTCAGCTAGAGCAAATTGACAAAGTTTGGTAACATGTTATAGGAGGGTTATAATGTACAAACATCAATTTAATGAGACAGACTACACTTTGGATAAATTTAAAGTCCCCACATTGGACAATCAAAGATAGAGCAGCTGCTAATAGAGGCCAAAAAGCAAGAGTCCAGCAACTATGACCACGACATGATTCGAAGTAGCAACGCTTGGATCAGGAGTCAGACATACTACCGATGCCCCACGAGATCTAAGTAGCTTGAGATATAAAATTGTGGATGAAATGGTTTCTCTGGAGCACTAAATAGTGAATTGCAGGCTTTGCTCTGACCCTTTTGAAGTTTGATAGTATTTGTTAGCAATGTAAATAATAGTGATTTTAAACAAACTACGTGGTGGTACAATGTCCTAGCAATCTCAGATTCCGAGGTTTGTAATAACATGGATATACCTTAGAGTCATATTGGACAGTACATTGGTACAGCAGTTGGTCTAAATCAGGTCAAAAATATTTTTACACAAAAAAAAACAACAGCCAACAGGACCTTTTTTGTATGACATTCTCAGAGCAGTGGTTCCTAGGCTTCGGCCAGGTCGCCTCGTTAGTGCAGTAGGAAGCGCGTCAGTCTCATAATCTGACGTTTGTGAATACGATCCTCACACGAGTCAAGTTTTCTTTTTTAAATCTTCATCACTGCTAGTGGTTCTACAGGCAGACAAACTGCAACAAAAATCAAGTAAAACAGCTACAAGTGTTTCGTCTCATCGGCACAAACAATTATTTACTGCTTTGTGCTCACACATCCAAAGACCACAATAATGTTTTGATTAGCAAAGATTAGGAACAGGGGCACAACTGTTTCGTCTCATCGGCACAACCATTTATAGACTGCTTGTGTTGATTCAACTGCCAGGCAATGGTGGATTCTGAGGTGTTGATTACATGGGTATGTCTTAAATCCAAAGTGAACAGTCCAATGGTATAGTAATTGTTCTAAATATGATTTAAAAATCTCTTATATTAAACCAATACAACATGCATGGGTCCAAGAGCAAACGATCTAGGTCAGCTGAATACCACTTAGGACATTGGTGCCTAATGTTGGTTAGTTGCAGGTCCCCTTTGTCATTGCTGAAAGCGTAGTACCATGGCCATACAAACTGCAAAGAAAATCAGGTAAATTGGGTACGACTGTGCTGTGATTTCAACACAAAACATTATAGGCCTTTTTATCAATGAGCAAACTGTTTGTGGTGGTACAACGCCCTAGCAAGCTCAGATTCCGAGGTTTGTAATAACATGGATATACCGTACAGTCAGTTTGGACAGTACATTGGTACAGGAGTTGCTCTAAATCAGTTAAAAAATCTTTTTACACAAAAGAAAAACAACAGCCAAAAGGGCCTTTATTGTATTACATTCTCAGAGCGGGGGTTCCCAGTAACGTTTGGCCAGGTCGTTAGCGTAGTAGGCAGCGCGTCAGTCTCATAATTTGAAGGTCGTGAGTTCGATCCTCACACGAGGCAAGTTTTCTTTTGAAATCTCCATCACTGCTAGTGGTTCTACAGGCAGACAAACTGCAACAAAAATCAAGTAAAACAGCTACAAGTGTTTCGTCTCATCGGCACAAACAATTATATGCTGCTTGTGTTGATTCAACTGGCAGGCAACGGCAGATTCCGAGTTCTTGATTACAAGAGTTTTCTCTTACAACCAAAGCGCACAGTCCAGTGGTACAACAATTGTTCTACAAAAGATTTCAGAAATCTCTTATATAAAACAAATATACATTCATGGGTCCATGAGCAAACAATCAAGATCAATTGCTCCTACCACTAAGGACAGTGGTGCCCAATGTTTGTTAGTTGCAGCACTGCTTTGTTACTGCTGGAAGAGTAGGACCCTCAGAGCAATTGCTGTCAACAGTTGTGTGTTGCATGCTTATTTCAACAGAATTTTAGTGGTTTGTTGAGACTATGATCAGATATTAGCTAGAACGTTTTCACTGCTATGGCATGGCTATTGTTTGTCAATATGTATCTTAACTATATTTGTATTTGATCATATTTTCTGTTGAGGACCTTAGCAAGTCCAAAATTAATGGTAGGACTAGCATTAAGACAAAAATCTAATTCAGGCTTCTGCCTTATTAGCTGTTAGCTCGAATTAATATGTCCATGCACTTTTTCCCCCTAAATCTTAGAGCGAAGAATTCCCATTCAACAGCTGGCTAGCATTTGCTGTCTGGCAGCAAGGTGCTGTGGCTTAGTTGGTTAAAGTGCCTTTTAGTAAACAGGAGATCCTGGGTTCGAATCCCAGCAGTGCCTGATGCAGTTGTCCTTTGGTGCTTCTGCTTGAGTGCCTTCCAGCTTTTTCTTTATGGCTTGAGATAGAACATTGCAAGTGGATAAGAGGGTTTCTCTGGGGCACTGAATGGTGAATTGCAGGCTTTGCTCTGACCCTTTTGAAAGCTTGATAGTATTTGTTAGCAATGGAAAAAAACCAGTCATTTTAAACAGACTACGAGCCATCCGTTGAGATAAACAGTTCCGAGGTAGTAAAATACAGACCGCCACAACGTAGCGGCTCTGTGGCGCAATGGATAGCGCATTGGACTTCTAGACTCAGCGGTAGAGCTATTCAAAGGTTGTGGGTTCGAGTCCCACCAGAGTCGTTGTGCATTTTTTACTTGTCTTGCTAGTAACTTTCATTTTACACTAGGTAGATTGAAGAGCCATATCGCATGTGACATGTCCGTGCTTCTCATCCTAAACCAAAATGCTTTGTTGGGCGCAGTTTTCAAAAAAATCTCCTCTTGTTCCACATGGTTCTACTCATTTGACCAAAACGTTGCTGTACCCTAATCGGCTGTTTCAACAAATATTACTGACACAGAATCATTCCATACTTTGTGCTCACACATCCAAAGCCCACAATAATGTTTTGATTAGCAAAGATTAGGAACATGGGCACAACTGTTTTGTCTCATCGGCACAACCATTTATAGACTGCTTGTGTCGATTCAACTGCCAGGCAATGGTGGATTCTGAGGTGTTGATTACATGGGTATGTCTTAAATCCAAAGTGAACAGTCCAATGGTATAGTAATTGTTCTAAATATGATTTAAAAATCTCTTATATTAAACCAATACAACATGCATGGGTCCAAGAGCAAACTATCTAGGTCAGCTGAATACCACTTAGGACATTGGTGCCTAATGTTGGTTAGTTGCAGGTCCCCTTTGTCATTGCTGAAAGCGTAGTACCATGGCCATACAAACTGCAATGAAAATCAGGTAAATCGGGTACGACTGTGCTGTGATTTCAACACAAAACATTATAGGCCTTTTTATCAATGAGCAAACTGTTTGTGGTGGTACAACGCCCTAGCAAGCTCAGATTCCGAGGTTTGTAATAACATGGATATACCGTACAGTCAGTTTGGACAGTACATTGGTACAGCAGTTGCTCTAAATCAGTTAAAAAATCTTTTTACACAAAAGAAAAACAACAGCCAACAGGGCCTTTATTGTATTACATTCTCAGAGCGGGGGTTCCTATTAACGGCCTTCGGACAGGTCGCCTAGTTAGCGCAGTAGGTAGCGTGTCAGTCTCATAATCTGAAGGTCGTGAGTTCGATCCTCACAGGAGGCAAGTTTTCTTTTGAAATCTCCATCACTGCTAGTGGTTCTACAGGCAGACAAACTGCAACAAAAATCAAGTAAAACAGCTACAAGTGTTTCGTCTCATCGGCACAAACAATTATATACTGCTTGTGTTGATTCAACTGGCAGGCAACGGCAGATTTCCGAGTTCTTGATTACAAGGGGTTTCTCTTACAACCAAAGCGCACAGTCCAGTGGTACAACAATTGTTCTACAAAAGATTTTAGAAATCTCTTATATAAAACAAATGTACATTCATGGGTCCATGAGCAAACAATCAAGATCAATTGCTCCTACCACTAAGGACAGTGGTGCCCAATGTTTGTTAGTTGCAGCACTGCTTTGTTATTGCTGAAAGAATAGGACCCTCAGAGCAATTGCTGTCAACAGTTGTGTGTTGCATGCTAATTTCAACAGAATTTTTGTTGTTTGTTGAGACTATGATCAGATATTAGATAGAATGTTTTTACTGCTATTGCATGGCTATTGTTTGTCAATATGTATCTTAACTATATTTGTATTTGATCATATTTTCTGTTGAGGACCTTAGCAAGTCTGAAATTAATGGTAGGACTAGCATTAAGACAAAAATCTAATTCATGCTTCTTCCTTATTAGCTGTTAGTTTGAATGAATATGTCCATGCACTTTTTCCCCCTAAATCTTAGAGCGAAGAATTCCGATTCCGATGCCTGATGCAGTTGTCTTTTGGTGCTTGAGTGCCTTCCAGCTTTTTCTTTGTGGTTTGAGATAGAACATTGCAAGTGGATAAGATGGTTTCTCTGGGGCACTGAATGGTGAATTGCAGGCTTTGCTCTGACCCTTTTGAAAGCTTGATAGTATTTGTTAGCAATGAGAAAAGAGTGATTTTAAACAGACTATGAGCCAGCCGTTGAGATAAACAGTTCCGAGGCAGCAAAATACAGACCTCCGCAACGTAGCGGCTCTGTGGCGCAATGGATAGCGCATTGGACTTCTAGACTCAGCGGTAGAGCTATTCAAAGGTTGTGCGTTCGAGTCCCGGCCAGAGTCGTTGTGCATTTTTTACTTGTCTTGCTAGTAACTTTCATTTTACACTAGGTAGATTGAAGAGCCATATCGCATGTGACATGTCCGTGCTTCTCGTCCTAACCCGAAATGCTTTGTTGGGCGCAGTTTTCAAAAAAATCTCCTCTTGTTCCACATGGTTCTACTCATTTGACCAAAACGTTGCTGTACCCTAATCGGCTGTTTCAACAAATATTACTGACACAGAATCATTCCATACTTTGTGCTCACACATCCAAAGCCCACAATAATGTTTTGATTAGCAAAGATTAGGAACATGGGCACAACTGTTTTGTCTCATCGGCACAACCATTTATAGACTGCTTGTGTCGATTCAACTGCCAGGCAATGGTGGATTCTGAGGTGTTGATTACATGGGTATGTCTTAAATCCAAAGTGAACAGTCCAATGGTATAGTAATTGTTCTAAATATGATTTAAAAATCTCTTATATTAAACCAATACAACATGCATGGGTCCAAGAGCAAACGATCTAGGTCAGCTGAATACCACTTAGGACATTGGTGCCTAATGTTGGTTAGTTGCAGGTCCCCTTTGTCATTGCTGAAAGCGTAGTACCATGGCCATACAAACTGCAATGAAAATCAGGTAAATCGGGTACGACTGTGCTGTGATTTCAACACAAAACATTATAGGCCTTTTTATCAATGAGCAAACTGTTTGTGGTGGTACAACGCCCTAGCAAGCTCAGATTCCGAGGTTTGTAATAACATGGATATACCGTACAGTCAGTTTGGACAGTACATTGGTACAGCAGTTGCTCTAAATCAGTTAAAAAATCTTTTTACACAAAAGAAAAACAACAGCCAACAGGGCCTTTATTGTATTACATTCTCAGAGCGGGGGTTCCTAGTAACGGCCTTCGGACAGGTCGCCTAGTTAGCGCAGTAGGTAGCGCGTCAGTCTCATAATCTGAAGGTCGTGAGTTCGATCCTCACAGGAGGCAAGTTTCTTTTGAAATCTCCATCACTGCTAGTGGTTCTACAGGCAGACAAACTGCAACAAAAATCAAGTAAAACAGCTACAAGTGTTTCGTCTCATCGGCACAAACAATTATATACTGCTTGTGTTGATTCAACTGGCAGGCAACGGCAGATTTCCGAGTTCTTGATTACAAGGGGTTTCTCTTACAACCAAAGCGCACAGTCCAGTGGTACAACAATTGTTCTACAAAAGATTTTAGAAATCTCTTATATAAAACAAATGTACATTCATGGGTCCATGAGCAAACAATCAAGATCAATTGCTCCTACCACTAAGGACAGTGGTGCCCAATGTTTGTTAGTTGCAGCACTGCTTTGTTATTGCTGAAAGAATAGGACCCTCAGAGCAATTGCTGTCAACAGTTGTGTGTTGCATGCTAATTTCAACAGAATTTTTGTTGTTTGTTGAGACTATGATCAGATATTAGATAGAATGTTTTCACTGCTATGGCATGGCTATTGTTTGTCAATATGTATCTTAACTATATTTGTATTTGATCACATTTTCTGTTGAGGACCTTAGCAAGTCTGAAATTAATGGTAGGACTAGCATTAAGACAAAAATCTAATTCATGCTTCTTCCTTATTAGCTGTTAGTTTGAATGAATATGTCCATGCACTTTTTCCCCCTAAATCTTAGAGCGAAGAATTCCCATTCAACAGCTGGCTGAGCATTTGCTGTCTGTCAGCAAGGCGCTGTGGCTTAGTTGGTTAAAGTGCCTGTCTAGTAAACAGGAGATCCTGGGTTCGAATCCCAGCAGTGCCTGATGCAGTTGTCCTTTGGTGCTTGAGTGCCTTCCAGCTTTTTCTTTATCGCTTGAGTTAGACATTGCAAGTGGATAAGATGGTTTCTCTGGGGCACTGAATGGTGAATTGCAGGCTTTGCTCTGACCCTTTTGAAAGCTTAATAGTATTTGTTAGCAATGAGAAAACAGTGATTTTAAACAGACTACGAGCCATCCGTTGAGATAAACAGTTCCGAGGTAGCAAAATACAGACCTCCGCAACGTAGCGACTCTGTGGCGCAATGGATAGCGCAGTGGACTTCTAGACTCAGCGGTAGAGCTATTCAAAGGTTGTGGTTTCGAGTCCCACCAGAGTCGTTGTGCATTTTTTACTTGTCTTGCTAGTAACTTTCATTTTACACTAGGTAGATTGAAGAGCCATATCGCATGTGACATGTCCGTGCTTCTCGTCCTAACACGAAATGCTTTGTTGGGTGCAGTTTTCAAAAAAATCTCCTCTTGTTCCACATGGTTCTACTCATTTGACCAAAACGTTGCTGTACCCTAATCGGCTGTTTCAACAAATATTCCTTACACAGAATCATTCCATACTTTGTGCTCACACATCCAAAGCCCACAATAATGTTTTGATTAGCAAAGATTAGGAACATGGGCACAACTGTTTTGTCTCATCGGCACAACCATTTATAGACTGCTTGTGTTGATTCAACTGCCAGGCAATGGTGGATTCTGAGGTGTTGATTACATGGGTATGTCTTAAATCTAAAATGAACAGTCCAATGGTATAGTAATTGTTCTAAATATGATTTAAAAATCTCTTATATTAAACCAATACAACATGCATGGGTCCAAGAGCAAACTATCTAGGTCAGCTGAATACCACTTAGGACATTGGTGCCTAATGTTGGTTAGTTGCAGGTCCCCTTTGTCATTGCTGAAAGCGTGGTACCATGGCCATACAAACTGCAATGAAAATCAGGTAAATCGGGTACGACTGTGCTGTGATTTCAACACAAAACATTATAGGCCTTTTTATCAATGAGCAAACTGTATGTGGTGGTACAACGCCCTAGCAAGCTCAGATTCCGAGGTTTGTAATAACATGGATATACCGTACAGTCAGTTTGGACAGTACATTGGTACAGCAGTTGCTCTAAATCAGTTAAAAAATCTTTTTACACAAAAGAAAAACAACAGCCAACAGGGCCTTTATTGTATTACATTCTCAGAGCGGGGGTTTCTAGTAACGACCTTCGGCCAGGTCCCCTCGTTAGCGCAGTAGGTAGCTCGTCAGTCTCATAATCTGAAAGTCGTGAGTTCGATCCACACAGGAGGCAAGTTTTCTTTTGAAATCTCCATCACTGCTAGTGGTTCTACAGGCAGACAAACTGCAACAAAAATCAAGTAAAACAGCTACAAGTGCTTCGTCTCATCGGCACAAACAATTATATACTGCTTGTGTTGATTCAACTGGCAGGCAACGGCAGATTTCCGAGTTCTTGATTACAAGGGGTTTCTCTTACAACCAAAGCGCACAGTCCAGTGGTACAACACTTGTTCTACAAAAGATTTTAGAAATCTCTTATATAAAACAAATATACATTCATGGGTCCATGAGCAAACAATCAAGATCAATTGCTCCTACCACTAAGGACAGTGGTGCCTGTAAATGTCTGCAAGACAGTTTAACTGTTTTTTTTTGTTGTTATTTCAAGTTACTTTCATTTCATGGAAATTTAAACAAAAGGTTTAAAATGAAACGTTATGTTCAGAGAATGTGTATGTGTATGTTTCTTTAAACGATGTGATGTACACGTGATGCCAGTGTTTTGCGCGGGAATAGGGAATTGTGGGTAAGAGCGTAGCAAAGACATGGACACGTTTAAATGCTGATACGAACGGCTTGCACTAATAACTACCATTTATCTGCATGTGGTTCAAAAGGCGCACACCGGTAACGGTTAATATTGTGTCTAATATTATAATGTTGTTCATGTGCTGTTATGTAGGATGTGTTAAGTATTATATATATATATATATATATATATATAAGTTGTATATAAATGTGTATTGTAATGTCGTGATTGGGACTAATTATGAATGGATTGTGTTTGTGGATGTTTATTGTGATTGTGAGATGTGTATTTGAATGTTATATGTTTATATTTTTTATAGTTTTCACGGTGTTTGAAGAGAGAGCGAGTGAGAGAGTGTGTAAATAAACTCGAACAGCATCAGTACGATGCGTGGGCATTATTAATTGAACCAGTGCAGCTACAGTGAAAACGTACCGCCGGTATTGCCAAAGAAGATTAAAGTCAGAGGGATTAAAGAGAGATTGGCGATTATCCGGAGAGAAGACTATCGCTGAGTGTGGGCGGAGCATCAGTTTGCTGATTGAGAGAAGACGGGAGTGTTGAATCCTGGCCACGTTAAAGACAGTACACTGATTCACCAGAGAGGGCGACATTCTCCAGCGTAGACTACGGTTTTGCAAATATCCTTCACAACCGAGGCTTCAAGTGCAACCTTACTGTAATATATCACTCTCTACAGTCAGAAGAGTACGACGGCATAAACAATATCAGGTTTGACTTTGCTATCTCCACAAATTCGTAAACATTGTACAAAAGAAATTGAAAAAAGGACTTGTTATAAAATATTTACCTGGGTTTAATTGAACATAATTACATTTATAGAAACTATAGCTATTATTATTGCTATTGTTATTGTTCTATTGTTGTTATTGCTTTAGTGATGCTATTATACATATTTTAATGTGTTTTGATCTAAAAGTTTAAGTGTGTGCATTCTGTGAAATTGAAAAAACGTCTTAAGAGTTTATGAGTGAAAAGTTTCTAAAATATTAGAATCATACTGACATAGTCGCAAAGGTTATCAAATACTTGGTGACAGAGACAGTGTCTAATATAATGTCAGTTCATAGAGAGACATCACAAGTTGAGGAACCAACTGGACAAATTGAGTCCATTCAGTCAGAATTGACCACAACAGAAACTCACCAGATAGCAATAGAGTCAACCTCTGTCACTTCCAAGAAAAAAGAACCTAGAAAGTCCTCACGGATAGAAAATTAACACCAAAAATGCTGGAGCTTAAGCAACAAGAGGTTTCTCAGAAGGAGAACAAATTCATTAGGTTATATGGAAGCTGGAAAGAGCAAGTTAAAACCACACGTACCAAACTCAAGGATGAGTGCTCTGACGAAGATTTATGTGACATGCTTGATGCTGTAGAAGAGCTGGAAATACAAGTAAGAGAACTGTATGAAAATATTCGATCCCAGTCAGTACCTTCCCTGACATGAGAAGAAAGATGGACTCCTGCACAGCAGTAACAGCAGATTTAATGGGGCTAATGAAAGTTCGTATGAGTGAAGTAGGGATGGAGGAATTTGATGCTAAGCAGAAAATGCTAGACTGCATATGGTGCTTGACAAAGAGTATGCCCAGTCAATATTTGAGACTTCAATTTCCAAATCTACCGCTCAAAGTAACCACTCATGGTGTTTATCAGAACAACCAAGCATCATAACTAAAAGAGCAGAGTATGCTGCACGGCTCGCAGCAAAGCAGGCTGAAATAAAGATGGAAGAGTCCATTGCTGCACAAAGGCAAGAACTTAAGAGACTGAAAGAGATCTGCAAGTAATAGCGGCTAAGCTTAAAGCATACTCAGAAGCAGATTCAGGTGAAGCATGTAATCAAAGCAGATCACCAAACAGTATGCAGCCTATCGTCCTCCAGTTCTCAAAAGGAAATAAAAAATGAACAGATTTGTGAGAACAAATACAATGTGCAAACAAACCATACAAACAATGATGCATCATTAGCACAAGCCCTACATGACACAATGCACTCACCAGACTCCAGCACCTGAGCCCTTAGTTTTCTCAGGGATCCACTTAAATCTTAGAGTGGAGCGCAAGTTTCAAGGCATTGATTGAAAGACGATGCACAAATCCAGCTGATAGGTTGTTCTACCTACAAAAATATGTCAGTGGAGAAGCACGATGTCTGTTAGAAGGAAGCTTTTTAGGAAGGATGATAAAGCTTATGACCAAGCATGGACGCACTGAATTCTAGATACGGACACCCCTTGTGATTCAGCGGGCATTTAAGAGAAACTGAATAACTGGCCAAAGATAGGTTCAAGGACTCAGTTAAATTGAGACATTCAGTATTTTCTCACAGCATGCAATAATGCTATGCCATATGTTAAAGGACTTCAGGTGTTAAATGACTGTGAGGAAATCAAAGATGTTGCAAAAACTTCCAGACTGGGTAACTTCTCGCTGGAACCGCCATGTGACAAAGCAGTTGAAAAAACGGAAGAATACCCCAATCTTAAGGAGTTTGCCGAGTTTATGGCACAAGAACAGAAATTGCATGCAATCCTGTAACATCCCTCAGTGCCTTAAAGTCCACCTGAAGAAAAACCAGCTAGAGATGTAAGACGACAAAGAGCTAATGCATTAATCACAAATGTGAAAGTGCCAGATAAGTCAAATGCAGAGATGCAAGCTTACAGTGCTATAGAACACAAACAAAAACCTCAAATGGAACTAGGAAAGGAAATGTCCCATCTTCAGGTTCAAACCCAGTTCCTTGCATGTGCTGTGGAGAAAACCATTCTATCCACAAATGTCAAAGGTTTGCTACCAAGCCAAAGCAGACAAGAAAAGATTAATATTCAAGATTAATATTGACAACAATCTCTGCTTCGGCTGTCTTAGGAGAGGACACAACTCGAAGGACTGTAGAGTAAAGCTATTTGTGCCATATGTAAGAAGCCATCCAACACCACTGCACGAAGACCGTTCTTCTACCACAGCAGACACATCATCTCATGCTATGCAATCTGAAGAAACAACAACTTCTCTTTCTTGTTGTGTGGACAGAGGTGATGGTGGGAGCATATCTATGATAGTGCCTGTATGGATTTCCTTGATTACAACTCCTGAAAGGATACTTGTGTATGCTTATTGG